>OLKM01003150.1:22500-42733 GCA_900291075.1 Melanogrammus aeglefinus | reverse complement strand
TTTGGGTAGCGTGTTGTACTCTCCCGTTTTCTTGTGAAAAAGCTAATGTTGTTCGGGAATAGCTTCGTGGCTAGCGAACCGCTTCTAACTGTTCTTTGTTTCTTTTGTGTTATTGGTGATGAAACTATGTTGGCGTTTTATGTTTCAAATCCATTGTTTGCTCTGACGCGTTACAAAATCGTGAACAAATCTCGTAAGAAGTCGGGGTCTTAAAGTGGCTAGCTTTGTTTTTATGACGAGTCGAGACAAAGGAATGTCATTTAAAAAAGTACAAAGAACATTAAAAACCAACATTTGACCATTCTGACCACTAAAGGGATAACATTTGTCTCCTTTTAATAACTATACTAAAGCTGAACCTAAAAATATAGCAATATCTACATTGTTATCTAAACTAAATTTACTTCCCTTCTCTCGCTGGGCCGCTGTACATACCACCCAACAAAGTCATTAAAAGCGCTCTCTAATTCCATGCAAAAGCACTTCATCTTCGGCTATTAGATGCACAAGTTTTAACGGTACGTTCTCGGCGAGAAGGAAAAAAAACTTTGAATTTGAGCCAACCCCTTTTATGAGGGGGCATTGCCAAGGCGAACCTCGAGGCTCTAACCTTGGTTTGATACTTTTTAAGTCAACATTGCATGCGTTAAATCAATGTGTGGTGCCCTGAAGGCGTGGTCTGACAGGGCTATAAAAATGAGAAGGCTGGTGTTTAAAAATCACACAACGTGAAGTCACAGCGCTCCTGACACGGTAGTCCTGGGAACTGGGGAACACCCTTCATCTCCCACTGGGATTTAGGGGAAGGTGGGGTTTTTAGCCTATATGTGGTAATATGTACAGAGCAGGGGATGGGGGAATGGGGTGACACATGCCCCCCTCTATAATATTAAAGGATTTGACCTTGATCAGTCGATCCAAAATCAAACAGAAGACGGTTTTGTTTTAGCGACCCAATGCTATGTTATGCTACGCTATGTGTTCTATTGTGCAACATTGGATGGTCTTGGGGGGGCCCTGACCCGCTGTGGGTCAGGTTCTGTGGCACTCCAGGGCCGGCCCTGCTGCCCTCACCTGGCCGTTGATCACACCGAAAACCAGTTAAATCTGGTTTTCAGTGTGAAACCAGACCTAACTGGTTTGTTGTTGAATACAAAGAATGAAGAGAGATGGATACACCATGCGGTGACCGTGTCCATGCAGACTCGTTATAACATGTGACCAACACGTAAAAACCGGCTTGGAATAACAGACACACACACACACACACACACACAGACACACTTAGGACCTGGGAGAGGACAGGCTGCATTAGAAGGAGGACACACAACACAACGCAGCCCAGCTTACCCGCCTCCACCTTAGGAGACCACGAGTCATCTGAGAGGCGATGGGGTGTAGGCGGGGGGGGGGGGTGCTTGTGGAAGAGATACAGGTGGTTAAGGGGAGGGGTTAAGGGGTCAAAGGTCAGGCACAGTGGAGGCGACCCTAGTGCGTTGCCGAGGGTTCATGCATGTGTATATACATGTGTTATTGCAGTGTGTAAATTACATGTGTAAATACGTGTGTTAATGCATGTGTTACGCATGCGGTAATGCATGTGTTAATCCACCTTAAAACAACAACAATTCCTGTGTCCTCAACGGGGCCCTCCCATTGGCTAGAGCCCAGCCGGCAGGTGTGTGTGTGCGCGCGTGTGCGTGCGCTCACCTAGCGAGGCGTAGGACCCCGGCGGCAGGGCGGAGGCGGAGCTAAACGGGGCGGCCGAGGGGGCGGCGGCCAGGCGCGTCCTGGCCGTGGCCGTGGCCGTGGCGTTGACGTCCACGTCGCTACGGGAACGCTGCAGGGAGGTGGGGCCGGCGGCGTGGGGGGGGCGGGAGGCCTGGCCGGGTTTGGCTGACGGGGCAAACATACAAACGGCTTCAGAAGAGAGAGAGAGAGAGAAGTAATGTACGCACTTAATGTATGTCGTATCTAGTTAGAGTACTTCAGTTACGTAGCGTCTTATCCTAGCTATCTTTGTTGTATACGGGGAATGGGTTAATGTGGTGATTGTTAATGCTTTGCAATGGGCTCTATGCACAACTCCACTACTTCCTGGACTTAGTGCAGCTCCTTTATTTCCTGTCTTACATTACTGGATAAACTGATTAATCCAGGTGTGTCTGAGTAGTCCCAATGGTCAGACACACCTGGATGAATCAGTTTATCCAATAATGTAAGACAGGAAATAAAGGAGCAGCATTAAGTTCAGGAAGTAGTGGAGCTGTGCAAAGAGCCCATTGGTTCTTTGAACATCCTTACTTACATTTAGCGTCTGCTAAATTGGCTCTCTGTGGGGCATCTGGTGAGGGCATGTTGCAGCACTGTTTGTTAGTTATTTAATGTATATACGGAGATGGTAAGTGTGTGTGTGGATAGTTATTTGTACCTCTGGTCCCCGCTGCTGCCCACAGAGCTCTTCACGGTGAGAGAGGCCGACTGGGGACACAAAGCGCACAGTCAGGTACACAGCTTAGTAATACATATATACATACACACACCGTAACATAACACACACACACACACACCACACACACACACACACACAAAACTGTTTAGCAACACACACCCACACACACACACACACACACACACACACACACACACACACACACACACACACACACACACACACACACACACTTTTTTCCCAATTGCAGGCTGTCCTCCGATTCTTATTGGGGTGTAAGAATCGCTGTTTATGATGAATCGGCTTGTCTTGTTAGAAAGCACACAGATACACACAGAGTTTATAACACATTCACTATTCATTGTGCACATCAGTACAGCCTTTATGGACGTAAAAAAAAACAGTGAACGCAGTACAAATACTTTTACATAAGTTGTCATCACAAAGACCAAAGTGCTATATTGCCATTGATTACATTCGTGGGAGGTGCGCTCACAAGAAATGCTCTCAGGCAGATCCGGAACAAAAAGTTGATTTCAACCAACGATATTGGTAACAAGAGTATTCACTGAGGCCAGAAAAGTCTTTAAGAGGGTTTCAGACCGCTCGTTTCATTTAAGGTCTGAGATGAGTCCCAGATCCATCAGAGCCACACCCCTGTATCAGTCTGGCTCCAGGCTGATGTTACACAGAAAGATCAGCTCTACCGCGCTCGGTTAGGGCGACATGATGGGGCTACGATCAACCAGCTGTCAATACCAGGCCTCGCATTAGAGAGAGTCAGCGTGAGGGGGAGAGAGATCGAAAGCGAGAGAGAGACAGAGACAGACAGAGGGTTGTCTGTCTGTCTCTCTCAGACAGAAAGACAACCCGATGGGATGGGAGTGCACCAACATCAGAACCAACGGCGGAAGAACCAAAGAGCAATGCAGGAAAAAAGGTTTGACCTTGATATAATAAAAGCTGGTAAGAATCGTTTCTTACCAGCACACACACTCACACACACTCTTTTAATTTCTATTGCATTTTCCTCCCTGAAAATCCATCACCGACCCAAAACGGGTCGGTCCCCAGTCCCCGTAGCGACGGCGACCATGGTAACGAGGGGGGGGGGGGGGGGGGGGCCTTACTTGAGACTCTCCTGTGAGGAGGAGGACGAGCGGTCCGAGGCCGGCAGTGAGGCCTGACTGTCGCCGCTCTTCAGGTGGGCCTGCAGGGCCTTCTGATAGGACGACTCCAGGCCCTGGAACAGAAGCTCCGCCTCCTGGCTGAAGTGGCCATGGTAGCTCCAGTAGCACCTGTAGACGGGCGAGCCACAGGGCGCACAAAGGAGGCACCCAGTCAGTCAGGGACCAATCGCACTGAAGGGACCAATGAAACATGGATCCGCAATCGATAAACCAAAATTAAAGATAGAATTTATTTAGGATTGTATTTTTTTTTCTTCTCGCGTTGAGGCTCTGATGCGTTGATTGAACCAGACGTTAACATACGGTTGTTTCATGAAAATAGCTTCCTGAAGATATACGGTGTTCTACTGTGATAAGCGTGGACGGAAAACCTAGGATGCATTAAGCTGTCTGGTACCGGTGTCCGTATCGACCGCTGCAACGCAGAGAGGGCAGACCAGGTCAACACGGTAGCTCGTGAATACGCAGATAAGGGTCGCTAATGACGATGATCGTTTCTCTACGGGAACAGCCCGCCTACTTCTGAAGGAGCAATGAAGCCCACTGCGGGGGGCTAGACCATGGTGTGACGTCAAACCGCAAGGTGACATCACACACCTGGCACCACTTCCTGATCCATTAACAAACAGCGGCAGCGACCTTGGTGCCGTCCCAATAGAAATGAATGGAAATAGATTTTGTTTATCGCATGAGCTTGAAACCCCTCAGAGTGTTTGCAGAGTCATGCCACCGGAGGGTATTGTGGATGTAATATTGATAGCGCAGTTAGAGTGACCTCTAAACACTCCCGAAGTCACAGTGTACATACTCGTCTGATACTTAGTTCATACACGCTTTTATACAGGATGTTATCATACGTCAGGGAAGCCGCCTTGTAGGCGTTTTGGGGGTAGATGCCAGCAACTAGGGATGGGCAACGATCGTCGAATAGTCAGAGTCACGTAGAATATCGAATAATAAATGTGACAATCGTTATTTATTACACGGCTCTTCTCAATGCTGTTGAACGCTCCGTTGGCTTGCACGTGCCTTCACAACTTCCGGTCGGGAATAGCGTCCTCGGTTGCTAAGCGACGTCAAAGTCTTTGCGGGACTATTTCTCTGCTGATCAACACTAAGAATGCTAGTAACAAATAAATTGTAAAAAGACACACCGTGTGCAGTTATATTTTTGACGTGTCTAGTTCACCGTCATGCAGGCTTTGTTCAGTAAAATAAATAAATACATAGCGATCAGTTTTCGGTGCATGGAGGTCTATCTGCCTAAGCCCACGTTGAAATAATTTTGATGTTGAATGTTGGCGCAGTTGTTGAAATAAACAGATTCATTCCTAAGAAATATGTGATTCGTCCCATCATATCGTAGGAATCCTAGAGGCTCCAATAATATCGTGGCCATGTCAGGGTCACCACCGCAAGAGTCGCTCTGAAAGACGTTTGTTGTCGTCTCCAAGTCGTCCTCACGTTCCTTATTTCTGATTGGCCGACTTACTTCCTGGCCACAGAGCGGGCCTCCGAGTCTGCGTCGTGAACCCCTTTCTTGATGGTATCCATGACAACGGCTGCATGTCTGCAGGACAGAAATAAAACCCAGAGACACACAAACTTATTGAGGTCAAATCCAATCTCTGGAGTTGGTGTTACCACAGCAGTAATCATGAACAGAGTGGGTATTGTAGGTCCACAAAATATTTCTTTGTGCTGCCTCTGTGTTGCACATGTTGAGCAAATGTTAGGCACTGGCGGCAATATCCGCCAGTGCTAATATGACTACTTTTAAGTTTGATTGATCAGCTGATCAGAAAAAATAACCGTCCCCATATTTGGTGTTTGACCAATCACAACAGAAGCCATGAAGGCAGAGACGAAAGTGTGATGGATTTGCGAAAGATAGGAGTCGTACCCCCGCGCCTCGGCATCAATATTTCCTTTGGATGCGTGCCACGTTCGTTCCCGCTAAAGACATCTTTTTGATTACGAGATTGCAATTATCTTTTGCGAGCGTTGCGGCTTTAATAATCAGGACTGGGTTGTTGGGGAATGGAATTGGAATATGTGTTGTGCTGTGTTAGCAAAAATCATAGCACGCTATTCCTACCCCACAGTTAACGACCTAAACAGTGTATCTTCCAGGGGTGTGGTCCCTCACCTTTTCTAAATTAATTAAATCCTCTAGTCTGGTGTGTGTGCCAGGAAAAAAGAGCAACGTCTACACACACCTAATGAACAACCCTCCGGTCGGGAGGTCTGCATGCATCCCTGAGCACACTTTGTCTACGCACACACACACACACAGCACACACACACACACACACACACACACACACACACACACACACACACACACACACACACACACACACACACACACACACACACGGTGGAGAGGAGGGGTAAATCGATAGCTGGGAAGAAGCGGAGAGTTCCCCTGATGGCAGCAGGGCGCGTTGGGTTTCAGACGAGAGGAGGCGGGAGGAGGGACAGGAAGCCGGACCGCCCAGACACACAATGAGAGCCCGTCCCATCTTCCCCCGGGCATCGCCATGGAAACTGCCGAGCTAGGGGTTCCGGGCGGGTTGTCCCGTCGGCCTGCTCAGCGAGCGTAGCGTTCATTGATGTTTTGCCGGCGATGCGTCTCATCAAGGTTCAGGCCGTGACAATTAAGGGACTTATTGTTTGTTGTCTTATTGTTCTTTTGGGGGATAGCCTTAGGGGGTGTGGTTATACATGGCCTGTGATGCCCTTTGAGACGGTAACTGTGATGAAGGGCTATTCAAACAGACCGTACTTGGTCCCGTCCGTCATTAATGCTCAGAAAACAAATTAGCTTGTTTATCTTCCCAGGGACACGATTAAAGAGACAATAGCAATAGCATGCCGCTCCCCTTATCAGCCACCAGAAGAGTCCTGCTGCCCTTGCTGACTGACATTGTTAAAAGCCACGCCGTTTCTTTGTTTACAGGATGAGACTCTTTTAGTGATGGCTTTTAGCTAAGAAACTCACTCAGGTGAAAAATGGATTTGACAAAGTAACTAGTTCAAAACAAATCCATTCACCTAGGAGTTGGGACTCTCATCTTCTATAGTTCTGAATCTCTTCAAAATGTCCCCCCTTTTTTTTTTTTACCTTTGCGTGTTTACATTATTATCAGTTGATGTAACTTTTCAAATCGTGAATCAGTTCTGCATCAAACCATGATTCAGACCATCAGGAGATCGAAATCGAATCGCCAGATTGCTAAAGGTTCACACACCATATATATATATATATATATATATATATATATATATATATATATATATATATACACACATAGCGATACACACACACACATAGATCATACATCTAATATGTATCCATACACATAATAAAGGGCCGTTTCTCACCTCTCCAAGGAGCTGCTCTGCCAATCCTGCAACATGATGTCCAGGAACTCAAAGCATTTCCTGTGAACAAACACAACACCGATCAGCGAGTGGGGCAGACCATCGCCATGGTAACGACCACATCCCTCGCCTCCGCCTATAAACCCCAGGAGGTCCGACGGATGCCTCACCTCCGGATGGCCACGGTCTTGCACACGCAGTGGGTGCAGATGACGGGGATCAGGCGTGGGAAGTGGGTGTGCTGCGGGGAACACACTGCAGTCAGCAGGCATACTAGCCGATCATGATCGGAATAATACTGATCATGCACTCAACCCTATGACATCGGTAGTAGTACTAGCAGTAGCTGCTAGATGGACACTACACTATGTTTCCTCTGTTTTGTAAGCAAATTGCAAATAGGAGATTCATTTGGAATGAGGATGCATTCTCAGTTACTTTTTTTACATTACACAAAGTTATTCTCCGCCTTCCCATAGTAAAATAGGAAGAATGGGGCTCGATTCAATCAAGTTAGCAGTTTCACCAAGCAGCAAGATGTTGTTTTTTGTCTTTAGTCAAAAAAAAAACAAGAGACATGGAAATGGAGTGTTTTAACCCCTCCTTCAACAACCAGCTAGTCCATCTGCTTCCATTGATTTTGGCTAACTCGGTCAAATGCTAACTTGGGTTCCAAATCGAGCATGCTTCTCGGTGGGACGATGGGCACCGTGAGTAGCGGGACGTCGCTCACTTTGAGGATGATGCGGACGGCGGCCACGCCGGAGGTGGCCATGATCTTGGCGCTGTTGGGGAGGAGGTTGAGCAGCACGGGTATGGTGGCCTCGGCCGCGTGGTCGAACCCGCTGCCCAGCAGCGAGGACAGGTGGCTGCAGACCGCCAGGAACGTTTAGAAGGAGCCACACGGCACAATGATAAAAGTATTGTCGGCTAAACTAGGTTAAGAGGGCATGACAGAAGACGAACTAGGCTTGACTCGGATCAGTGAAACTAAACTGAGATTACATAACCGAAGACAACACAGGCTTAACTAAGATCAGATGCTAGCGCAGATAAATCTAATATATTCAAAACTAAGATAATAAACAATAAAAAAAATGTATTTGCTAATTCAATCCCAAAGCAGGAAACACAGCTCTAGAACTTGGATATCTTTCATTATATTGTTAACAGTGTGTGTGTGTGTGTGTATGTGTATGTGTATGTGTATGTGATGTGTATGTTTGTGCGTGCCAATGTGTGTGCGTGCGTGCGTCCGTGCGCGCGCCCTCACCCCAGTGTGATGCAGGCCTCCCTCACCACCTGCGAGCGCAGGTCCTTGGCGGACAGCTTGAATGCCGCCTCCATGAGCCGCAGCTGCTGGGGGAACCCGTCGTAGTCCACCGCGCCGGCCAGCAGCAGCGAGCGCACCTTCCTCAGCTGGGGGGGACCAGGGGGCGGGGCAAAGGGGGGATAGGGGGCGGGGCAAAGGGGAGAGAAGGGGTGGAGCAAAAGGGGGGGGGGGGGGCGAGGCTTAGAATGGATCCTTTTCACAGAGGCGTCGTCATAGGACACACACAGGTGCCGCGTGCCGCTCATAAGACGGATTGTTGGTCCGCTTTGGGCACGGCTAGCAGGCTTAACTTCACTAGTTAAGTCTAAATTAGGGCTAGGTTAGCATGTTAGCTGTACCTGTAAGTATAATATAGTGTTTGGGCTTTACAGTTTAGTAGGTGGGCTAGGCCAGCATCTTAGCTGTAGCTGTATGTATAACATAGTGTTTGGGGGTCACAGTGTAGTAGGTGGGCTAGGATAGCATGTAAGCTGTAGCTGTCCGTATAGCATGGTGTTTTAGCTTTACAGTGTAGTGGGAGGGCTAGTTTAGCATGTTGGCTGTAGCTGTACGTTATAGCATAGTAGTGTCTGGGCTTTACAGTGGTAGTAGTTGGGCTAGGTCAGCATGTTAGCTGTAACTGTAACTATAGTATATTTGTCTGGACTGGGGCGTTAGCATGTTAGCCGGGCGTTAGCTTACGGCGCGCGACGCGTAGCTCCCAGTCTCGCTTGTCGTCTGAACAGCACGTCTCGGATCTTGGTCATGGCCTCTTCCATCTCTCTGTTGGAGTGGAGCTGAGGACACGCGCAAACACAGGATGTTCAGGATTTCACCAACCAGTTCTGAATGTTATGCTTGCTGTGCTAACTAACAACAAGTTGATTAATCATAAACAGAACTCCTACACGTGTTAAACCAGAGAATAAGAATCAGAAAATAGCCTGCAATTTGGAAAAAGTGTGTGTGAGCATGTTTGTGACTGGGTGTGTGCGAGTGTGAATCTGTGAGTCTGTGTGTGTGACTGTGTGTGTCTGTGTCCGTGTGCGTGTACCTGCACGGTGGGAACATCTTCAAAGGCTCGGAGGAAGTCTTCCTCGTCCACGGCCCCAGCACTGCCCGCCTCTTTCCCTGAAGAGACAATCAGAGAAGACCTCAATGTAGCAGACACTAGTGTGCGGCGGCTGGTCGAGCAGCGGCTAGCTCGGTAGCCGCTAGCGGCAGAGCGACGGGGTAAGAGTCTGACCTGTGGACTTTGCGCTGGAGCCCGAGCTAGGCTTCCGGAAGGAGCCCATGCTCACTGCCTTCCTCCCGGACGCGGACGCGGGCTTGGAAGACGAGGTGGAGCGGCCCCCGTCCACAGAGTCATCCTCGTCGAAGTTCTTATCTGGAGGGAGGGAGGGAGGGAGGGAGGGAGGCGAGGGAGGGAGGGGAGGGAGGAGGGAGGGAGGGAGAGGGAGGGAGAGAGGGAGGGACAGAGTGAGCGAGGAGGTGGTGAGGAAGGCGTAGAGGAGACAGGGCCCAGTCAGAGGCTGGACAATCAGAGCTTTGATCGCCATGCTTGACGACGGGCCAGGAACGCCGCGAATGTCAATGATTGCATGGTTCTGCACGCCCACTCTGGGCTAAATCAACGGCAGCGGGTCTTTTGAAAGGCTCTCGGCCATTTCTGGGGAAGAAGTAGAAGCTGTGTTGCGTTCTTGGCAACAGCCGCAGGGTTTGATTTACCGCCGTCATATAAACTGAGGCTTTGAGGTATTAGCGGGTCTGAGGAGATGCTTTTGGCACCGATTTAAGATAATGGGAAATAAGATCTGGCTCTAGAGGGTTATGTTGGGTGTAATGTGTGCATTACGAGTGGGTAATTGTTCGCGGGGCGGCGAGGGGACAGATTTCAGTCAGCCCGTTGCGCTGCGCTAAACCACGCCGCTGATTGTCATTTAAAAGCCGTTACCTTGGAGATTGGTACGGTCCTGTGAGGACAATTGGTTCTTTAAAAGGCAATATGTGGCCATTCGACGCGCGCTTGAAGGGCTCAGGAGAAAAGCCAGCTCCCATATTTTAGTGGTTATGTGGCCTTGATTCCCTCTCAAAGGCATCTTACCATGAGAGGGAATACACAGAGGGAACCCTTTCAAAATAAAACACAAGCATTATAACATTAAGCAATCAGCTCTTTTTAAAGCTGCAATTTTCTATTGAATTTGAAATTAAATATGCCAGCATATATTGCAGTGTCCACAGGTACACTCAGAGTTCACACAACTGTACTATGTAACGTACTAACAAGACTATCCTATCGGGTCCTGATGCTAGAACACAGAGCTTACACCAGGGACTATCCTTGGTCCTGATGCTAGCACAGAGCTAACACCAGGACTAACACTATCTGGTCCTGATGCTAGCACAGAGCTAACACCAGGACTATCCTGGGTCCTTCTGGTTGATGCTAGCAGAGAGCTAACACCAGGACTATCCCTGTCTGGTCCTGATGCTGCATAGAGTGACACTAGGACTATCACTAGCAGTCCTGATGCTCACAACGCTATACAGGACTATCACTATCTGGTCCTGATGCTAGCACAGAGAGTAACACCAGGACTATCACTATCTGGTCCTGATGCTAGCACAGAGCTAACACCAGGACTATCACTGTCTGGTCCTGATGCTAGCGCAGAGCTAACACCAGGACTCTCACTGTCTGGTCCTGATGCATTGTGGGTCTGTGGCTACCAGCACACAAGACACAAAGTTAAAGGTGGATCATTCAACTATAAATATATTACCGGTAGAATATTCCCCTGGAAGCCATGGGCAAAGAGCCCAATGGATGTGTTGTGGTCGCTGACTTTTTGTTTAAAACAACTCAAAGTGACATGGCAGCGGCACAGCAATGACAGCTGAGCACAGATTCTATTGTGGGTGGACGCCATCTTGTTCGCATCCTGTTGTGCACCAGTTAGCCTCATGTAGTTGACATTGACACTAACACTAACTCCATGGTTCCCTTTTCCATTGAGGAATAGCTTTGAGGCTCTCTGTAAGGAAGGAAACTAGTAGAAATGGTTGGCCAAAAGGGTGGATTCTGAAGCCTATCCTCCCTCACCCTTGCTTGGAGGTATGGAGGAAAGCATGTGAAAGTAGCTCTTGCAGGGGGGGGGGGATTAACCTCCTCCACCCCCTCTCCAGCACCCTCACCCCACCCTGGAGGAATCCACCAGTCTAGCCCCATCAATCCTCATTGAATTATTAAGAAGGTGTATTTATTAAGGACACACACAAATAACATGCAGGATCACAACACCAGTCACACAGAGGCAGGACAAGGGCAAGGAGCCTCTCCTCCTCTCTTATATTGTCATACAGCCTTGTGTGTTACACAGGCTCAGTTTAGTGATGGGGACTTGGCTGTAAGTCCCACGACTTAAAAGGAAACTAAAATAAAACTTGGGTAGTTAAATAAGTGATCAGGTATGCTTCAGCCTGAATGCCCATAGGCACAAAATCACACGCTCCCACAAGACACTGCTGGTGTTCTTGGAACATACGCCGAGCCATCCACTGACAGGACATTTCACACCACACCACAGAACCACCAGCGGTCATCCTGACAACAACGACAACAAGCATACCAAAGCAGAACCCATTCAACAAACAAACCAAACCAGCATCATCTGCCGTGTTCCCCAGCCAATTGCAAAAAGGACAACAAAAGCAACAGACCACCACCACCACCACCCCCGACACTGCTGCAAACGTGATTCCCGGCGCAATGACATAAACGGAGGACAACAGAGCTAGCATTCTGCGCTGGACTCCGCGCCCGCAGACAAACAAACAAGCGGTTCTGGTAGCCTCCGCTAGCGCTGACACAGCCCCTTTTCCTGGACACCGGCGTGCTTCAGCTGACCTCACCCGTGCACAGCCTCCTGTGCACTGGGAAGGTGGGGCGGTCTCTTCTGAAGCAAGGCATCGCACTGGCATGGTGTCATCCCTCCCCTCCCCCCCCACACACACACACAGACACCGGCATGTACATGCGACTCTCTCCCTCTCGCTCTTTAAAATGCAGGAGGCTGTAACAGTGTTTGCTACGCATGCAGCTCATCGCTGACTACCGACCGCGATCCCACGCCTCTCTCTCTCTCGCCCCTCTTCCTCTCTCCACCCCCCTCCCCCGCCAAGCGTCCATGCGTCTCCCCATGCACCCCACCCCCCCCCCCCCCCCACATCATCCAGCGGTCTTACAGGAGCAGATTGCGCCGACAAACCAGCTTCCTCAGCATGCTGGCGGAGAGACAGGCAGGCCAGCCAGCCAGCCAGCCAGGCGGGGCGGACAAGCAGACAGACACAGAGGCACACACACACAGACAGACAGACAGACACAGGACAGACTGTTTCTCCAGGTGCTATTCCTCCGGTCCTCACATCGTCGCACGATGCCGCAGCCAGCACCACGCTCTCTCTCTCTCTTCGCCCTCTCTATAGACTGAGGGAGGAGGAGAGAGCGAGAGGAGAGAGGAGACGGAAGGGAAGCGATGGGGAGGGGGGGAGGCGGAGGATGGGGCCGCGGAGCTACCCCTCCCCCGGTGAAGTGAGCCACATGTCACAGACTGTGTGTGTGTGTGTGTGTGTGTGTGTGTGTGTGTGTGTGTTGTGTGTGTGTGTGTGTTGTGTGTTGTGTGTGTGTGTGTGTGTGTGTGTGTGTGTGTGTGGCTATGGACACCGCCCCATCTTTCACACGTGTGCCACACACACACACACACCACTACATGTTTGTTTAGTGTGATTGATAGGGCAAGGAGTTCTAGCCCTTCTATCATATTATCTGATGGGGGGGGGGGTTCACTGTGTGGCCTTGGTGTCATCATGACTCGACAACACGGTAGGCCGATGGGGAGTCGAGAGAGGAGAGAGAGAGAGAGGGAGGAGAGAGATGAGGAGGAGAGAGATGAGAGAGAGAGAGAGAGAGAGAGAGAGAGAGGAGAGAGAGAGATGAGAGAGAGAGAGAGAGAGAGAGAGAGAGAGAGAGAGAGAGAGAGAGAGAGAGAGAGAGAGAGAGAGAGAGAGAGAGAGAGAGATTGCTTTTATAGCATCAATGCAGAGTCAGCCTTCAACAATTTCCCCCAGGCGTTTGCTCCACACAGGAAACCAGTAACAATGCGATCATTTCAGCTAACACGGAAACTTCCCCCACAGGTCAACAATTGTTTCCAAATGTATTGATGTGGAATTTTGACCCACAAAGTCAAAGAGAAACAAAACCATGTGACCAAAACATCAGGATTCTTGTTCCCAGAGGGGCGCCACCATTTTGTAGTGTTGCCCGAAATGTGAGTGACCATATCTGGTTTCCCTATTTAGTGCACTACTCGATACTTCTAATGCACAGTACAAGCGTACAGCTAATGCACACTATCTTCCATGATGCATTTGTGTCATTGGTTAGCAATGCATTGTATAATATAAATATTTAGGCTGTTAAAGCCATTTTGAGACTGTTATGGTGACTTAGGTATAAAATAAAATTAATTGAATTTTCATTAATGGGATTAAGATCCATTAGAGATGGACCTGGACAGGTTTATTTGGCCACATGAGCTGTCACACAGAACATTCTTGCACTGTTTTGCTTGTTTTATGAGCGGTAATTGTTGCCTAGTATGTCTTCTCTAGAGTTCACTGTCTGAACAGGAACGAGAGAACAAGTGGCCCATTTACAACCTAGCCTCAGGGAGTAAGACACCCGTTGTTGCATGACCTCCTTTGACCACCAGAGGAGGCTCTGCTGGCACGAAATCTCAGAATCCACCCACAGGACTTCCAAGAAATAGAATACATCAAACTGTTTATGCAGTCGCTCATTCCTGATTGGGGTTCAATGAGTGCAGTGCAGTGAATTTCACTCCTCCCACGCTCTGAAAGACCTTAGTTTTAATCCGGCATATGAGAGGACAAGCGATTGATGTGAATCAACAGGTTCATTTCAGCACACTGTTCCCTTTACCACCCCTCGCCAAACGGCGGCCTGATGGAGTCTGACAGGTTGTCCTCCGGGCTAACAACTCCACAACTGTGACATCGTTGCAGCCTCGGAATGCACACGGCGTCCAACCACCAGCGGTGACGAGAGAGAGGAGAGAGAGAGAGAGGATGAGAGCAGAGAGAGAGAGACGAGAGGAGGAGATGAGAGGAGAGAGAGACACAGACAGACAGCGACCGACCAGAGCACCGACAGACAGACAGACCATTGTCTAAAACGTTTCAAGATTTCCAAACCGGATATCGCAATTCCAACGAATCGACAATGATGAAGATGAACAACAACAATCGTCTACAACAACAATCGCCTTAAACAATGATGACAAGCCACACGAACTAGCTCACCCTTCCGCATTTCACAGCGGTGATGTAGGCCGCTCGGTTGACCCGACACAGATGTGTCATCACAGGACACATAACACTAGTATTGCCTCTCCTTTCCCTGAGGCTAGCAGACCTTATCTTCCTAGCTCAGCCTGCTATCCGGTGCTTGCCGCTGGTGCAACGCAAGCAGCAGAGACATCTAATTAAGGTAATGAGGGACACTGTGTCGCTCCTACAAGGACACCTCTGTGGAAAGGGTCTGTTCCCATCCAACGTTCAACGGCGGCCAATCAGAGCACACCGCGGGGGGGCGGGGCATGTAGACACAAGAACCACCTGCAGACCAGACAATCCGTGCCTGGACAACAGCAGGAGGAGAGCGCTAGGCCCGATAGCATTCATTAGCACTCCTTCAGTCCCGACGCATGCTACGGTTTACACACTCCCAGGGGGAGCTACGGCAGGAACACAAAGCACAGAGGGAGGGCTGACGGACACCGGGGCAAGCGCTGGCTCGGCGGTGGCCCAAAATAAAAGTGGGTTATCCTTTAATAGCGTTGCATAGAAGATACCCAGTGCTCGTAAGCTGGGCCGATGTCAAAAGATTCCACGTTGTGGTTGAGGACATGATGGATGTGGCATGTTATGTGTCCTCAACTGTTATGACATACCAAGGGAAGATAGCCAGCTGTTAATTATGAATGGCCAGTCAACGTCTAGTCTTTTATTCAATAAGAACATGATTTTTGTTCACTAATAATCCATAACGAATCAATAATACCAAACTATACTGCATTATTAAAAAAAATCACAATCTTTTAGGGTTTGTACATTGAATGGGGTGTGTGTGTGTGTGTGTGTGTGTGTGTGTGTGTGTGTGTGTGTGTGTGTGTGTGTGTGTGTGTGTGTAACCCGAGGAGACAGCTACATTCATAAGGACAGCGGAGGCATTCAGTAGGGCATTTGAGAGCCAACTCCCCTGGGAACAATACAAACCAGTTAGCGTGGACAAAATCCTCCCTGGTTAAACGCTGCATTCACTCACATTTTACCAAAGCTAACCTCACCATCAGCCGCACGAAGCCACAGTCGCTAGCTAGCGATCATGTCCTACTTGGCAAGACCAGTTTGTTTTGATAGCACGCTAGCTAGCTAGCTAGCTAGCTAGCTTTGGAAGCTATCCAGCTAGCCGATTGTGCATGGTTCCTGCTGAGAAAGAATTAGATTGTGGAGCTACTCACTCCTGGCTGGACTTCCTGCCTCTGCGATTAAACCTCTGCAGCGCATCCAGAATGCGGCAGCGCGCCTCGTGTTCAAACTACCGAAGTTTCTCCCATGTGACCCCCCTCTTCCGGGACCTCCACTGGCTCCCTGTAGTAACTCGCACTCAAATTTAAGAACGATGGTACTGGCATACAAGGCAGTCGATGGAAACTGCCCCTTGCCTCCCTCCAAGCAATTGCTAAAGCCACACAGCCCCAGCTCGATCCCTCACTCAACCTACCGTCAGCTGGACGTCTCTGGTACCACCAGGTCCAAATTAGCGGTCGCCAAGTCCGCCATGGCGACTAACTTTTGAACCTTTGGCGAGTGAAGAAAGCCGGCTAACCGGCCATCTGGGCGAGTGAAAAAAAGATAGTGGTCGGTCAAACTACTTTGATGTTTCCTCCGCCCACGGCTGTGTTGATGCTTGGTTGTACCGCCGATGTCGTGCAGATCTTCCAAGCTCACAACAATGCCTGTAAGCAAGGATTTGTGAGCTTGTAGATTGCGATCTTGCCATTTTCTCTGTTAGTCCGCCCGTATCCAGGGTGACCGAGACGCGATTTGTGTTCAGCTCGACAAGCGGTAAGGAGAGGAGAAACAACAACAGAAAGCAGAGCCTTAAGGCCAATGCCGTACACTGCCCCGTCGAAAAATGTGGAGGACATTCCCGGAGAGAGTGTGCCACCCTCCCCCTCCAAATCCAGGGAAGGAAAAAATATACCAGGCTAATCACCGTAACGACGTAGCGACCACCGCCGAGACTGCTGCTGTGAGTTACGCTAGAAAGTTCAACCAGAGATGGTTCACGACAGAATCAGGCAAAGAGAAGTAAAGTGAAGTAAAGTTGATTAGTTGATTTATCTGCTTTAACAATGCAAGTTAATACACATTAAATGTTGATATTTTAAGCAAAGAAGTTATGTTGTTATAAATAAACCTTTAAGGGAAAAAAAGGCAATTTTACTCATTCCTTATTCCACAGCAATAATATTGCTAATATTGCTATTGATACGTGTTAAAAATGCTTATGAGTGTATTATATACAGTTAAAACATTTTAAAATAAACATACACGATGAAAATATAAAAAACACAGCTATGCATAATTTTGGCCAGTAAAAATCTTTTCTGGCCAAGTAGATTTTTAAAACTCACTAGCCATTGGCGCAGTGAGCAAAAAGTTAAGTTTTGAACCTCGTGGTACCGCCATCGCTAAGAGCTAGCAAAGGTTGTTCAGCAAAGTCACAACTTTTCTCGGTTTTGGGACCTCAGTGGTGGAACGAGCTCCCTGCCGCTGTCAGGACCGCAGAGTCGCTCACTATCTTCCGATAAAGACTCAAGACTCAACTGTTCAGAGTCCACCTCAACTCTGCATAGCCACCCTCCCCCCTCTGGCCACCATTATTGTACATTGTATTGTATTGTGTTGTATTGTATTATAGTACTTAACTGTATAGCAACTGCAGTAGCTGCTATCATTGCTGTAACACGGGGAATTTGGTTAGTCTAACGCGATTGTTGTACCTTGCACTTGGTTCTATGAGCATCCTTTCTGTACAGACAGCGATATATATTGTTGCCCTTCTTAATGGCAAATGTACTTATTGTAAGTCGCTTTGGATAAAAGCGTCTGCTAAATGCCCTAAATGTAAATATAGAAAGGAGGAACGCCTTTGTTTTAAGGAGCAACCGATTATAAAGTGCCTTTCAGTTCATATAAAACGTCTCTGCAGTAGCACATGCTCGTATTGGTTTGATGTAATCCTTGCTCCCAGTACAATGCCACCCACAGCCAGTCGGCCGATGGGAAGGACACCCTCCTCCATCATGGTCCCACATCGGGAACCACATCTAGAATCGATGCAGTCACCGTAAGTAGAACCTCCCCTCGCTGTGCTTCCTGCGTGATGAGAGCCGCTCCTCTGGCCCAGGTCGGGGCCAGGGGGCCGAGGTAGCGGGCCCCCTGCCAGCGCTGCCCTGCATTATTCACCAGGGAGGTAGGGGGGTAACCCTAGTCCTGGAGCTGGGGGGGGAGGGGAGGAGCACAGGACGGGTATCGGCCTGGATTCAGTGGCTGCGTTGTCGTGACGATAGTGTGGTGGTTAAAATTGGCTGTGGGAGTCGTTGGTTTTAAAAATGAAGTATTATGTAAAACGTTTCTTGTTGGAAATGGAACAACTGAATGCTTGCGTTTCTCTCTCTCTCTCTCTCTCCTCTCCCTCATCTCATCTGCACACACACACACACACACACTCCTTTTTGAACACACACATACATGATTGAGTCTCAAGAATCGTAGGAGACCATTGATCTAAGACCGGTCAGAGGTCAGAGAAGGGAGTATCTTTCGGTAAAGCAAAATGAGATTGCGACTTTCAGGAGGAAAAGCAGAGCACTGGGTTTCCAACACAGACAATAAGCTCCCACCAGGTCATGTGGTATACCTGCGTCACACTGGGAGAAGAGCCCCAGTGAACACTTCATGTCAAGTCCAGATTCATTTATCAAAAGCCTTTTCATCAAGCACTTCCTTACTTGCACAGAGAACGCCGACACACTATCTGAACAAATTACCAACCAGGCTTTTCGTTTGATACGAGAAAACAATAAACCAATACATTTTCTTCATATTTCGCTTTATTTATATGTTTTAGAACTTTTAACCCATTTTCTTCATCAGTTCAAGTGAGCTTCAAAAAAAAACCTTGCTCCCCTCTCATAGTGAGTGATAGAGCATACGGCACTATATGGGGCATCAATATTTAGTCGGGCTGCTCAAAATGCACAGTCTTCCTACCCATAATGCACCATAACACTAGTGTACAACTGCTGTTGCTCCAATATATCCCCTCCAATGTTTTCTATTTTCAAAATCGTATTCAACGTGCTGGACACATGCCATGCGAGCGATCACCCGTATAAATATCAAACCTCTGACGTGGAAAAGCCCCCCTACCGCCCCCTAGAGACTGACAGTATGAGTCCAGAGACCATAACACAAAACAACATCACTTTAATGCCTGCATGTCTTCCACCTTAATGTCCAATTCATAATTGTGTCTCTTTGTTTGAAGTACGAGCCAAAGTCATTCCTTGATGTGGATCTCTTTGGCAATACACCTAACTCTGGATCACACCGCCGTTAAGACTTTTGTGGCTAAGGAGGTGCAGCCGCACTAGTCCATTTAAACCTGGTGTGAGACTGGTTTAACCTTGCAGGCTTTCAGAGCAACCACAGACGGGGTCTCTACGTGTAGCGTACTAAAGCGTCGTTGATGTTTATGCCAAAGAGAAGCAAAAAGGCAACGATCCACTTTACTGGACGATTAAGTCGTATCGCGTCGAGTGACGAAGAACAAAAGACCCTTAAGACCCTTAAAAACGACGCCACACAACTTTTCTTCTCCTTTTGTTTTGTTTGTCTGCTACGGTCAGAGAACCAGAGTCCGTCAGTGTAGGACACACGAGTAACACGAGGAAACGGGACGGTACCTGGCTCTGATGTGTGCCGCTGCTGCAGACGCTCCGGAAGCAACGATGAATGGTGCAGACAGATCAACTCGCTCGCGAATACACAGAAATGCTTTCATATGAAAGCACTGCCGAGACGAGCGCTATAAACAATCTCCTGACAAACTGAACACCCGCGTGCATCCTGCGCGGTTGCAGCAGCCAGTAAATCAGGCCGTATCAAGGGTAGGAAGGAATGCGATACTCATTTTACCTGAAAGTGTTTATCCCGTGCGACTCAACCGATGAGCTATGCCCTAGAAAGAGGAGACAAGTGTCGCCTTTCCAGTCGATCAGGAAGGAGCGAGAGGAGCTCACACTACCCTGTGTGACTTGCACTAGCTAGCTGACAGCCTGCCCCCCCCTTACACACACACACACACACACACACACAAACACACACAGCTGAGGGCAAGAGGACGGGGGAGTGTCCCATCACTGTTTTACTGCTGACACACACACACACACACACACACACACACACACACACACACACACACACACACACACACACACACACACACACACACACACACACACACACACACACACACACACACACACACACGTCTTGTGACTGCACAGACGACAGCTGACAACTCTCCTCCAAAATAAGAGCACAGCGATTCATTACATAGTAAATTGGTTCAGGGTTTTCTATCAACTCAAACTCAAGGATGACAACAAATCCCTCCCCTCTCTCCCGCTCTCATTTCGTCTTTCCGTATCTTTGACTGTTCTCGGTTTAACT
>OLKM01003150.1:0-17500 GCA_900291075.1 Melanogrammus aeglefinus | reverse complement strand
TGTGTGTGTGTGTGTGTGTGTGTGTGTGTGTGTGTGTGTGTGTGTGTGTGTGTGTGTGTGGTGTGTGTGTGTGTGTGTGTGTGTGTGTGTGTGTGTGTGTGTGTGTGTGTGTGTGTGTGTGTGTGTGTGTGAGTGAGTGAGTGAGTGAGTGAGTGAGTGAGTGAGTGAGTGAGTGAGTGAGAGAGTGTGAGTGAGAGAGTGTGAGAGAGACTAAGATCGAGAGATTATCGGCATTGTTTCTTTGGATTTCTTATTTGAACTCCATAATAAATCAAATAAACTAATAAATGAAATGTGCCTATTAGTTTGGAGCAGTGTGTGTGTGTGTGTGTGTGTGTGTGTGTGTGTGTGTGTGTGTGTGTGTGTGCACGCGTCTGCTACCTGTGGATTTGCGGCTTGGTCCATGATCTTCAAGAGCAGGGCCTGGTCCGTGTCCCGGACCGCGTCCTTGGCATCACCCAGCCGATCCATCAGGCTGGGCAGCACTGAGAGAGAGAGAGAGAGAGAGAGAGAGAGAGAGAGAGAGAGAGAGAGAGAGAGAGAGAGAGAGAGAGAAGAGAGAGAGAGAGAGAGAGAGAGAGAGAGAGAGAGAGAGAGAGAGAGAGAGAGAGAGAGAGAGAGAGAGAGAGAGAGAGAGAGAGAGAGAGAGAGAGAGAGAGAGACACAGACAGACAGACAGACAGACAGACAGACAGACGGAAGGTCAGACAGACAAGACATACAGGAAAGACAGGACAGATAGACAGACAGACCAACGAACGGAAGGTCAGACAGCCAAGACAGGAAATACAGGAATGTCAGGACAGACACACAGAAAGAAAGACAGAAAGACACACAAACAGACGGACCAACGAACGGAAGGTCAGACAGACAAGACAGGACATACAATGTCCAATAAAAAATGTTGTATTGGATACAAGTAAGACAATATTGTGTGTAAAACAAATTTAATTTTGGTAATCCAATCTATTTAGTTTTATACATAATAAACTTATATAATATCAGTGTACACCAGTACCAGTGTAGATGGTCAATTGTCTTTCATTGACATGTTGGATAAAAAAAAATATTCATACCTGTTCCAACCTGATTTCTAAATCTTTCCTGTAGTCTTGTTACCAGGGCTGATAGAATGTCCATTCCAAATAAAACCACCTAAAATCATAAAAAGAATAACGCATTACACAAGAGAAGGAGATATATGAATACAAGTGATGGTTGAACAGTATGAAGCTAAACCGTTTGCCCTGCTTTTATTTTGAAATCAATAAGCAAAGTCTACCTGCAAAGGATTCTGGGTAATATGCACACAGCACATTCTTTCAGCTCCCTTTATCCCATTACTGAACAAAATGCGGGTTTCACTTGATGAAATTTGAACACGCATATGCCGTTCTTCTATTGCATTGTTTGTTTCAAAGTTAACAATGAATGCCACCATGAGTCACATTACATGTCGCACCAACTAGTACTCCTCTTCCGCCGCGTAATTTCACTTTCCTTGTCTCGGGGTGGCTTGAGATACTCAATGAACGTCTAGTGAGAGTAACTCTGCTAACACCATAATCGACACATTCGCATCACCTGAACCTCGTGTTCGGGCTACGGTGCAATTTTTGGAAAACTTCTTTTGAAAAGAAGAAAATACACCATATAAATAAATGTGGACAAACTACCAACTGGCACCATCTGCTGGCCGCCGACTGTAACCGTGCTGCGGTTAACAACATGAGCGCAGCTGCCCACATGCTTTGTGGGTGGGTCATGAATGGCAACATCGTTTCGAGCCGCTCTAGTTACATGTGATGCTAGAGGGTAACGAAACGACAATATAATCCTCAATTAACAAATCACATGCTGTTCATACTTAAAGAATGATAAGATAATTTATGACACACCAAGGAATACGCCAGTCATCATCCAGGAAGGAAGAAAAAAGGAGGGCTCTTAAGCGGTACACCTCAACTGTTACCCACTAGGCGTGGCCGTCCCAAAGGACCGCTCGGTAAATCTAGGGTTGCTGCACCCAAACACTACATGTCATTGATTTCCTGGCCCCATTCCTGCCTTCACCATCTGTCTCCACGCCGGCCGGACATGTCAAGGTCTGTCCTGGAGCCAGCGGAACGTCAGTGGTGCTGTTACCCACAAATCATTTGGCCTGGTTCTGTTTGTCCTCCCCCACCCCCCCTCCCCACGATCCTGAGCAAACTCGGAGCATGCAGCTCACAGGGAAGACATGGGCTTGGCCCCATGCTAATCCACTAAACATGACCCACATGAACCGCGCTCTCCATGAAACCATATCCAAGCCTTTATAAGCGTACAGGCTTGGCCTTAACCCCCCCTAAGCCTTTTTCTGCAGCTCTTGCTATGCCTGCCTTCCCTCAGGCCAGTCTGCTGACAGTCTGGCTGTGTGGCGAGTGAAGGAAGCGTTCTATGTGTGGCAGATAGGGCTGGGAGGATGGGAGGGACAGATGAAACTCAACAGAGGCCACAGGCACTAGCTCCGCCCGACCACAGGGGGCCCCGTGCCCTCATTACGGGTCCCAATGGCTGTGGCGGAGCAGGAAGGGCTCTGATTGGCTGCGTTGACGTACGTGTGTGTGTCCATACGTGTGTGTACGTGTGTAACACATTGTATTAGGAACCTGGTAGCTTGGTTTTAATTCCACCTCTGGCTACCAGTGTCTCCAACGCCTTATCGCTTACTATGCAGTAATGAGTCCAACAGCTTTAATTAGCAGGACCACAAGGCCTGATGGACCCACTGAACAGTGGGTCCAGTTTGAAGAGGTGCATCATAGGGGAGAGAGATTCACTTAGGCGGTTCCAGAGTTCACGCACACACACGCACGCGCACGCACGCACACACACGCAGGCTAATGCATGCTAGTAGAGCATCCATTACACACTATAGCATCACACTCACGACTTAAACCACTCAATTATATAAAGCCCTTTCAGCTTCAAACAGTCCCACAGGACACTTTGTCCGAAACACCTGAAGTCCTGCCAAGTGGTGGGTGTGTGAGTCCAGTCACCTGTGGCACAAGCTTACTGTGATAGATGGAGGCTAGCTACTACTACTCTTAAGAAAGGCACCGTACCCTTTCTGCCCACTGTTTTTAGGTAACGTCAAAAATCGAAAGGAAGTCACAATCAAAATAATTGTATTGAAAAGGGAGTCAAATCTGAGTTGGAACCCTTCCCTGATGTTGACTTTAGAAGGTTGCTCAGCAGGTTTAAGCAGGCTGGCAAACCAAGGAATAATACACTTGCGTGTGGTTATTGTTTGTTTACATTAGACAAGCTAGAACAATCAGCCTAGTTTAATGACCACACGACCAGGTTTATGAACATAACACTCAGACATCATTTACATTAATAGTGTGTCTGGAATTAACCACACCCAGAAAATACACGTGCTTATATTCATACAGATGTTCACGATTTTAGACAATCAGGGCTTTGAACCAACAGCCTCCTGCTCCAAAGTACTCGCCCCACAGTAGAGTTCCAGGTCACTTACGGTACCAAGTAATCTCATCATCCCACCTTGAAATGACTGTTGTTGACCCAGGAGCTGGCGACGCCGTCGACCATCCGGTCCAGCAGAGCCGGGTCCTGCTCCAGGGTCGGGAGCCTCTCCGGGTCCAACAGCAGCTCCGTGAGCTCCGGGCCCGTCTGCAGCCGCTTCCCCAGGTCCTTCTGCAGCACTAGCTCCACGCAGTAATCCATCGTTACCTCCATTGTTGCTGATCTTTCAATCCAAGCGCTCGGCTAAAAAGTCAAGAAACCCTTCACAGGCGAACACTTCCACGGGGCCCCGGGCTTACACTTCAGACACCCCTAGACTGGGTGACGATGCGGGCTGCCTAGCGTGCTGCTCGCTGGTCCTGGAGGACACACCGGACCTCATCCTCCAGCGACGCATGGGTCAACCGTCCAGAGGATGATCCACTCGTAGATATCAATAATCAGGCAAAGTTTACGATAAACTTGAAATGGATGGATAGATAGCGGCGACCTTTGAAGTCTGCCTGTCTAAGTATTTGCATATCAAGCCAAAGTCCCCACGATATGTGCACTGGGCTTTGTGACGTCACTTGCTACCTTATGAACGGCTGATGTCGGATTCCGTGTGTCTGGTTTACTGTTATAAACACACGAGAGGCGTCCCTGTGGTGACACACAAGGCGGCAGGCTAGCGGACTAGCAGTGCAACACCCGGTGCTACCGTTAGCTAGCACGGCATGCTATTTAAAAAAAAACAAAAAGAAAAAATACAATCCACGTTGAGCGCTAAGGGGCTATCTGGGTTTAGTTTCCCGTCGGCGGACACCGTTAGCTTTCCACCTAGCCTGTTGTGGTCTCACCTGCGATCGGCTGCGGGTTTACTGTTCCCAAGCGGGATCACAGCCTGCATGATAAACAGCGCAGGATCACAGAAACCCAGAGATCGGTCCGTCCCGTAGGAGTCACAGCGGCGCTGGTGCTTGTGGCTGAAACCCAGCATTAACCTCACTTTGGGCCACTTTTTAGCCGCTGCAATAGAGAGTCGTTAGTTGGTTGTTTCTTTTTGAGGGTGTCCATCGTGAAGGCGAATGTGCTCAGGACTTTATAACTTTTCCATATTTAGGACTAAAAGTCATTCAAAAAAAAACCATGACTAAGAATTTGCCATAATGAACCGAGATGTCCTATTCAACACGCCGTAGGATTCGTTTTACTGGTTGCAAAATAGCGACACCCACTGGGGACAGCAGTTAAACAGTGGTCAAATGGTGGGGAAATACTAGATACAACAGTGGTAGAACAGTGACACCTGCTGGATAAACAGCAGGTAACTACTGGTAAAATAGAGACAACTGGTTGGGAAACACCAGATAACACTGGTAGAACAGCGACACCAGTTGGACAAACACCAGATAAACATTCTACAGGTCTTTGACTGCCAGAGACATGCGGGGAACGGGTTGTCAATCCGTCACTTGCAGGTGTGCTAGTACACTAACTTTTAGAAGTGTACACAATCAAAGGTTCTTGTCTTCAGGATGACCTCAAAGGTGATTTATTTCATGGTGAACGGCCGATTGGAGCATGCAGAGTTCCGGACCGATTGCTCATCGACAGATGTCAAAGGTAGAAGACTGCTTCATTCTTTTAGGCTACATAGACTATCGTGGATTTTAATTCAAACTTATTTTTGAATTCTTTTAAATGACATCTGTATTCTCATTTGGTTGAAAACACAACATGCCAACATACTACTGTATTATAGCCTAATGTTTTTCAATACTTAATAAATACTTTCAATACTTAATAATTTCGCATATTCATGAATTTAATTGTTGTCTGGGGTAAAACAGGCATGTTATCCCTAATTTCCATCATTACAACGTGTCCGATCGAAGGACATGCGTTGTCTTTTAATTCTTGCTTCCCAAGTCACTGGAGGTTTGGCTTCTTTATTTTGTACAAGTTACCCAGGCTGTCCAAGGTCCAGCGTGTGGCACTGACAGCTCCTTAGACTAGAGGGCTGCGCTAAGTGGGGTCAGCCATTATATGGTTGACTATCGATAAGCCTTATTAGTAAGAGTGGTTGGCACATGGCCAAATGTTTTTAGCTTTTTTGGTTTAAGGATTTTCAACAAAAAAACAGAAAGAAAAAGCATTGGAAGCTGATATTTTACCCTTTGGCCTGAAATGTCACTGAGGTCTAGTTTATAGTGAAATGTTGTTTTTTTTTAATATAAAATAAAGAAAGAGGCCTGCTACATTAGAAGAGTGATGCTTTATAATACTGTTTTTTAAGTACAAACATGTACGGATAATCTTTTATTCGTTTATCGTTTAATATCATGCCATTATTTTCTTGCTTTCTAAACTAACCAAAATAAAAACGGATGACAGCATTATTAAAAGCCATTATGGTTTCCTCCTTCCCCCCGTTATCAGCTTGCGGGGTAATAGGCTCCAAGGCAAAGTGCGACCTGATTATACTTTATTAGGGGTTGGACCTTAATAAAGATGTCCGCTGTCTTGGCTCCAGACCTGCTCCGAGCCTCGGTGGAAGCCAGCCCGCACGACATCCTGACGATGTACGACGCCGAGGGGAATGTGGTCAACATCTCCCCCAGTCTGACGGCCAATGACGTCAACACATGCTACAGACTGGAGGTGGTGGCGTTCGAACTTCAGAGTGAGGCCCTTCCCACTCGCTCTCTCCCGCCCTCTCTCCCATTCTCCCTCCCTCCCTTGCTCTCTTTTTCTCTCTCCCTCACACACCCCCCTCCCCTCTATCTTACCCTCTCTTTGAACAGCCAATAGTGTGTATATTATTGTCAACATATTGCATTTAGTAGCACTGATAACTCTATTGACCAAAGGGCCGTCATTGATTCATAGAGTAGGGTTAGGGTATCTCTTGATATATAGGCATATGATATGATCAGTCAATCGGACTCATTGATGATTTGTACCTCATGTAGGTCGGGGTTTAGCCGTGCCAACCGAGCTGCGCAACATGGACAACAGGTCAGTCCAGAATTACGGAATCTATAATTTTTTATTTATTTTATGATTAAAACAATTGTATTATTGTATTGTCTACTACTTGACTGCTCTACAAAGTGAAGGAGTGAATCAATTTCTCACTCTCAAACTCGAGGGAAGTCATTTCCATGTCAAACATTTCTCTGAAGAACTCAATGCCAGCTTCAAATCCCCAGGCTGGAAAACCTGGAAACAAAGGTGCTTGAAGATACTGGGAAAACCACAGATCTCAAGAGCCAAGTGGAGTCTTTCAAGAGGAAGCTAGAGGTTGGCCGCACGCACGCACGCACGCACGCACGCACGCACGCACGCACGCACGCACGCACGCACGCACGCACGCACGCACCGCACCGCACCGCCCGCACGCACGCACGCACGCACGCACGCGGGGAACCCTGTATTTTTCATGCCAGATGTGTTTAGTGCACATCATTTGTTTTGATACATGATACATAACTATCTTATCTATCTTAAAACATTGATTTATTTGTGCCACCATTTTAATATTATATTGTATATATTGTATTAGCAGTGGCAGACAGCAGTAACAGAAGCAGTAGCAGTAGCAGTAGAAGTACAAGTAGCAGTGGCAGTAGCAGTAGAAGTAACAATAGCAGTAGAGTAGCAGTAACAATAGCAGTAGAGTAGCAGTAACAGTAGCAGTAGCAGTAGGAGTAGCAGTAACAATAGCAGTAGAAGGAACAGTAGCAGTAACAATAGCAGTAGAGTAGCTGTAACAGTAACAATAGCAGTAGAGTCGTAGTAGCAGTAGCAGTAACAGTAACGGTAGCAGTAGCAGTAACAATAACAGTAGAGTAACAGTAGACAGTAACAGTAAGAGTAGCAGTAGCAGTAACAGTAGCAGTAGAGTAGCAGTAAGCAGTAACAGTAACAATAGCAGTAGAGTAACAGTAGCAGTAACAATAGCAGTAGCAGTAGCAGTAACAATAGCAGTAGAGTCGTAGTAGCAGTAGCAGTAGCAGTAACAGTAAGAGTAACAGTAACAGTAGCAGTAGCAGTAACAATAACAGTAGAGTAACAGTAACAGTAACAATAGCAGTAGAGTAGCAGTAACAGTAACAATAGCAGTAGAGTAGCAGTAGCAGTAGCAGTAACAGTAACAGTAACAATAGCAGTAGAGTAACAGTAACAGTAGCAGTAGAGTAGCAGTAGCAGTAACAATAGCAGTAGAGTAACAGTAACAGTAACAGTAACAGTAACAGTAGCAGTAGCAGTAGAGTAACAGTAGCAGTAGCAGTAGAGTAGCAGTAGCAGTAGCAGTAGCAGTAGCAGTAGCAGTAGCAGTAGCAGAGTAACGATGTCCTCCTTGACTCCCCCCGTGGCCTGCAGAACGTGGAGCACCTGAGCTGGATCGGTCTCTTCAAGGGGCAGGAGAGACCTCAGCGCCGGGACAGCCAGGGGCACTGGCCCGTGCAGGACGAGCAGGCCCTAGTCCACCGGACGTTCCGCCACATGAGATGACCTGGTCTTTGGGGCCGGCCGGCAGGGAGCTCACAGCGGGGGACGGGCATGTGGGATGCAGGGCCCCCCCCCAGATGCAGGGCCCCATAGCCACATTGGAACCATGCCTGGGAATCTACTCTCAAATAGTTTGGAATGAATTTGGAATGAGTTTTGAGGGAATTCTGGATTCATTCTCATAAATATATGGCCTGTTAAGCCCTTTGAGACTGTACCTGTGATTCAGGGCTATACATTTCTTTTTAATTGTAATTGTGATTTCCCTTTTTTATTTGTTGTTATTAAAGTAATGTCAATGCAAATTATAGACCCTATTTATTCAGATTTTGGCCTATATGTTGTCAATAATATTCTCTGAAATGTGTTATTTATTGGTCTGCTAGATATCATTGTTTCTCCCGTGTAGCCTTTTGCATTTCGGGGTAAAGAATCCCGAACTATGTCAGACAATAACCAAACCTCTTGTATTTGGATGTAGCTCCCTGCATGTGAATGATAAAGTGAGGGAATACCTAAAGACCCCCCTCTTTGACAACTGGTAAGACACACACACACACACACACACACACACACACACACACACACACACACACACACACACACACACACACACACACACACACACACACACACACACACACACACACACACACACACACACAGGAGATACTTAACATCTGAAGATAAAGAATTTGGTAAGAATCAAAATACTAGATGCACACATTATTAACTAGATGCAATTTATAAAAAATGAAAATGTATTCAGTTAAGAGACGCTTTTATCCAGTCCAAGCACAGCCATTTTATAGTCGACATTTCGCTTTAGCATTGCAGTTTGCGCGAACTGCCTAGGAGGTGAACGACACGCAACAGATCGCAGTATTGACCCCAGCGTGAGGCCTGTGAGTGCGGCACCAGCTCACACCGTTTATCCTCAGACTTTTGAGCTTGTACATCAGAATACATCACAGGATTTTCTTTTTGCCATTTTGAGAGGAGCCTAAATATACCGTAAACTAGGCTAATGCACACTTTGTTTGGCGACATCTCGCATGGGAAACCCTGTGGCTGTTTCAAACACAGCAATATATCCACTTGTGACAAATCCATCCCAATTAACAACTAAACAATGACGAAAACTCCAATATTACCGACATGCCCCCTTGAGTGTGTTTTAACTGTTGTACAAGGTTTAAACCTGTAGGGGGCAGCAAACTAACACCACAGGTGTGTTGGGCCGCGGTGTCCTCAGGCAATGGGAGGAGGCCGAGATGCTGGTGCTGCTGCAGGTGATGTACACCGACCTGGACTTCCTCACCGCCTTCCACATCGAGGTGGACGTTCTCCAGAACTTCCTGTTTGAAGTCTACCGCCACTACAACAATATCCCCTTCCACAACTTCCAGCACTGCTTCTGCGTAACTCAAATGGTAACCGTTACCTGCCGACGCCCCCTTGTGGTTCCCTCGCAGACAGGCTGGCATCTAACACACACACACACACACACACACACACACACACACACACACACACACACACACACACACACACACACAC
This sequence comes from Melanogrammus aeglefinus, assembly GCA_900291075.1. NCBI lineage: Eukaryota > Metazoa > Chordata > Actinopteri > Gadiformes > Gadidae > Melanogrammus > Melanogrammus aeglefinus. Next base: position 7,903 of record OLKM01003150.1, on the reverse strand, counting down.
ACACACACACACACACACACACACACACACACACACACACACACACACACACACACACACACACACACACACGTTTGAACGAGGTCTCCTGTGGTGGCAGATGTACGGGCTGATCTGGCTGACGGACCTCAGGAGTAAACTGGAGAGAATCGACCTGTTCGTCATGCTGACGTCGGCTCTCTGCCACGACCTGGACCACCCCGGCTACAACAACGTCTACCAGGTCTGTGCCCCCCCCCCCCCCCATCCCACCCATCCCGTCCTTGTCCCCCGGGCTACTGAAGTCTGGTGATCCGTTCTACCCAAGGGTTCTCTGTTGAGTCTCCATGGGAGGGATTGGTGCGGCAACAGAGTCGTCCCGGTTACTGTCTCCAAGGGTTAGACAGGCCAACTGTGATGAACCCCTAACCCCATATGGAGCAGGGAAAAGCTCCCCTTGATTATTGAGAAAGGAAGTCTTGGTTTGATTTGATTTATTTAGAATAAAGACATATCCAAGGGATAAAAGAAAAACATGACAGAGTGCAAGCACTTGTTTCCATCATGGTCCCTGTTGTTACAAGACAGGACATATTTCCAACTATGAGAGTCTAAATATATAAAGAACCTTCCCTAACCCTTACTTTCTGTATTAAAGTGCAAAATGCATACATAGACAAACACCAACAGACAACTCACATGGAGGAAGACATGTTAGTGTCACTAGAAATTTACGATGAGCCAGGATTTATACCTTTTTTCTGAGACAATGATAGTTGTCTATGCTCAAAGGTAATTTATTCAAGTTCACCACGCCACTATATTTGAGAGGGAGAGTGGGGTAAGTTGTCTCGTGGGTAAGTTGTCACATTCATTATATCTCAGCCACTAGAGGGCGCTGCCACAAAACTTTGGTACTGACATTTTTAGACTTCCACTCTGACATTGCCCCCCGTGCTGCATTTTGGTGGGAAACACTCAAGGTTAGGGTAAGAGAACTTTTTGTGTTTTTCATATCAATTTCGAACTTTTTTTTTTTTTTCTCAGTGTTTTTCTTGTGATCTTTTATCCAATGGGTTTACATAAAAACAAGTATTACCAGTAAAAAGTATCAAGGGAGAGCTATATTTTACATTTGTTTTAGCTAGCTAGCTAGTTGCTAAATGGTAGTTAGCTTTGTTGTTAGCAAAAAAGTCCAGTTGGGGTAAGTTGTCACATCTCTCCTTGGGGTAAGTTGTCACATTTGACAACCTACCCCGGTGTGTGTTAAGCATGCAAAGTGATATGCAGGGTCATGCTAAGGCACTTAAATGGCCTTGCCAGCCTGAATAGACTGTCGGGAAGACAGTGACAGTGAGTAGGCTAACATCAATGGGCCTAAAGATAACAATCTGGTCGGTTGACCGAAACGTTCACAAATGTACAGTTCAGTGTGCAATGACAACATTCAGTTCAGTGTGAGCAGTTCAGTGTGTGCAGTGTGTTCATGCCTACATTTCAATGAAATAAAACGTGACCTTGTAATTTTATATTGGTCTCCTTTGTTCCTATTTTTCTGAATAGAATCACATTGTGACAACTTACAAACTTACATTGCAACCACAGTGAGGTTATTTTGTACTAAAATTGAGTCAGTTGAATAGTAGTGAACTAGAAAGACATGTTTTGATGTAGTATGAGCTGTCACAGCGGTGCTTACTTTGTGATTTTTCATTTTTTTGGTTGATCTCCATTTTTAAAAAAATCCCATTGAAATAACATTGGGACAACTTACCCCATAGTCTGTGACAACTTACCCCAGGGTCGGGGTAAATTGTCACAAGTGTGCATGATGTATTTGATAGTTCACATCTTTTCATAAGAATAAGCTGTGGGAGAACAAAGTAATTCCACTACCTAACATTCTAGGCTACCATCACATGTTGAAAGGAAATCTGTTGGGCTCATTCTTAGTAAGAAATTCAACCTAGAGTAAAAAGTGTGACAACTTACCCCACTCTCCCTACTTGCAGCAACGTTTTACTCACAGTAGACAAAAAACACGTATATCGATGAAAGCAATGGTACAGATCATGTTGTAGGCAATCTATTCCAGATGTGATTAACATTGGATATCTTCTTAAATGTCCTAGATCAACGCCCGGACGGATCTGGCTCTGCGCTACAATGACATCTCGCCGCTGGAGAACCACCACTGTGCCGTGGCTTTCGCCATCCTGGCCAAGGTATCCGTAATGTTTATCCCAGAGCGCTCACGGGATAGCTGTCGTTGACGGCCACTTACCCGCCATGTTTGCTTTCTTATCTCAAATTAAGTAATTCACCATGGACACTATTACGTTTTAATGATTGAATTCATGTTTTATTTTTGTCACAAATGCATAGTGTGATCGGATGGAACGATCTCTCAGTCTACAGCTAGCCACTGTTTGTTTTCATGGATGTATTACGTTAATTACAATATAATAAACACCAAAACTCTGCAAACGTATTTCTCACTTCCACAGGTTTAATGGACGCACATGGGAAAAGGTGAAACTGAAACACACAAATGAAAAGGCAGAGAAATCAGAAATCTCATCTCAAACTAATAAGCAAGAATATTTACTTGTGAAAAACATTATTTTTGGTCATTTCAATACTACGAGCGTCATCAAATGACCCACGTGTGACCTAACATGGTATTCGTATAGCCGTAGCACATTTGAACTGTCTGTCGATGAAAACTAAACTATACAAACTTTACACTAATTCCAAAATAGTGATTAGTACCTTCAAATTAAATCTAAATACAAAGAATATATACCGACGATGCTATGTAAAGCACAAGGTGTTGACAGATGCAATTCAATTGTTATGGATTTAACAGATTTGAATGAAACGCTGAACGAGTGTGTTTACTTCCTGGAGTAAAGTGAACACGTCCTGAATAGAAACGCATAGGAAATGCATATTACTGGAACACATAATTCTGTAATGCTGATTAAATGTAAAGCATGTGTTCTTTACCTGTAACATTGCACTTCTTACTCATAACAAAACAATTATGTTTGGCCGATAATGCGTAGTTTAAACGGCAATTCAAGCGTTAAAACTATAACGCTATGCAAATGTCACAAAAAAATGGGAGTAGCCTACTCCCCCAATTCTGACTTTAACGTAGACATATCTAAAGATGCTACTACAGACATAGTGGCACGCTACCTGATTTGTGTGTTTCGATTTCAAACTCCGGGTTACTTGGTCTGTCCATCTTTGACAGCAGTGGTGTAAATGCTAAATAAAAATGCTATTCTGTTTACAGCCAGAGTGTAACATCCTGAAGAGTCTTACAGGCAATCAGTACAAACATATTCGAGCAGGGATGATCAAGTAAGGAATGACTGTGTGACTTTGTATTGCCTACACAACCTTGTTTATTCCAAGTGTTATTACTATTATGCATTGACTTTGTTTTGCGGATATTGTGTTTTTATTGAGTCTCATGAGTTCCTTGTAAGTGTCTGACTACCGGCCCATTGCTACGGAGCCAAGTGCCTGAGGACCATGAACCACAATCAATACCCATTGTAATCTAAAACAGGGTGCTCATTCTGTTGTTCTGATTGTCTCCAGGTGCATTCTAGCCACGGACATGGCACGACATAACGAGATACTCAAAGAGTTCAAAGCCACGCTGCCCGTGTTTGACTTCGAGACAGAAGGTCATAAGGAAGTGGTGAGGGTGTCGCCCACACTTCCTTTTTCGTTTCGCAAAAATCACACCAGTGTGTGATTTATTATAAACTGCTTAGTAGTTTGGAGGGTGACGGTGCAATGACTTGTATATTCATCGAAATGTAGGACAATTTTTTTCCGCTTTTATCTGATCTCGAAAAAGTGTTACAATTCATTTCAAACAATAATACAAACATAACTAATGCTGCTCTTTTTTTTTTAAATCAAATTATTAAAGAAAAGAGATTTAATATTTTATAATCACCATATATCATTTACTATGATATAATCACTATATTATAATGCCATAATACAAAATATAATAATCTAATCACAATATCAGGCAGAAAAATCATTAAGGTAATTAGCAATATTAAAGTCCTAAGCGTGCGCCCCCGGGTTGCTGAGGTGTGGACTGTGTTTCTCAGCTGATGAAGATCATGGTGAAGGTGAGCGACATCTCCAATGAGGCCAGGCCCATGGCCGTCGCCGAGCCCTGGCTGGACTGTCTCCTGCAGGAGTTCTTCAACCAGGTGAGCTTAGCCCGCCGCCCCCTATACGCAGAGTACGCGTAGGGCACCAAGCAGGGGTGGACTGGCCATCTGGCATACCGAGCATCGTCCCGGTGGGCCGTTGACCCAACGTGGGCCGGTCCGGTCCGCTATGATTTTTAAATTCCCTGCAATTGGGCCGGCCAATGGGCTACAGAGGGCTAGCAGTGTGTTGCCAGCATCGACACATATTATTGGTCTAGGTTTGTCAATCAATCATAGGCTGACAGGCTCAGAGAGCCCTGGCAGTGCTGTCAATCACAACACAAACCAGGGTGGGCGGGACCTCATGGTGTGGGCGGGAGTCGAGACGGAGCTGAAAATAGATAACGCCCGGATGGCGCTGAAAAACTGCGACTTAAAAACCTGAAGTCTCTGGAGGTGGAAACTGCCAAATGTTCAAAATTTACAGACCTATTTGGTGCCGGGGTCAACACCCCAGCAGGTGCTGCTGCGCCGGGAGACGAGCGAGTGGAGGCATATATGCTAAGTAACGTTAGCCTGGGGCTAGCTAGGCTACATTTTCAGACATGTCCAAAACAAAGTAGAAAACGTTTTTACATTGAATGTGATGTCACCTAATTAACTGCATACTTGTGCCAACATATTAGCCCAGAGTTGAATGGCTGTGGCTGTTGGTAGTTGTGGTTGATTTTGTTTAAATATGCCGAATTGTATTATTATTTGGGGTTATTATTGTTCAGACGATTTAGCTAAGCTAGCTAACTTCTGCTAACGTCAGCAGTCTCTTGTTGCCATAGCAACAGTAAACATTGATATGGACTAATGAGCTGTAAGATGCAGAATCAAGCTGTATTTTAAATACAGATAAGATACTTTGGATTTTAGCACAAAATACAAGTAAACCTATAGGAAATAATTAGTTTAATTTGCAATAATTGCCATTGAAGGTGATGACTATTGCATGTGGTGAGAGGAATGCAATATGTGTATTTTTAAAGGTTTATGTGAAGAAACATATGTGTGATAAAATGACAATTGGTAATTCATAAATGTCTCTTATATTCTCTGCTACCATCATCTCCTGTCAAACAGGTTTTCCTGACACGAGAGAGAGAGAGAGAGAGAGAGAGAGAGAGAGAGAGAGAGAGAGAGAGAGAGAGAGAGAGAGAGAGAGAGAGAGAGAGGAGAGAGAGAGAGGAGAGAGAGAGAGAGAGAGAGAGAGAAGAGAGAGAGAGAGAGAGAGAGAGAGAGAGAGAGAGAGAGAGAGAGAGAATTCTCATGCGTGTATGTACAGGTCTGTGCACATACACGTACGTGAGATATGAGAATGCAAATCTATTTAAACCTGTAATTCATGTCTTAGACTTTTTCACACAGCTATAGATACAATTTTCTTTTCAATTCTCTATGTATGGTTTCATAATGACTGAGTCACCGTTAAAACAAATGAGTTTCAGCTCTAATGCTGCTACTGTCTGTAATACTATTTAGATTATTTGTCAGGATATTTTGTTATTATTGCCCAAGTCTGGTTTTAACTAATGCTGGGCTTACACCCAAAGATTTTCACAGTCACAGACTAAAAACTGAGAGAATTTAGCGTTGGATCAAGTGTGATATTTAACAAGGGTTTTGTAGATCTGTTAGATATGGGGTGTGGCGATGGAGCGACCACAGGAGGTCTGTTAACTTCCTGTTTGGGTTTGGGTTAACTTCCTGTTTGGGGCACCAAAAGTTAAGGTTTGTAAAAAAATTAAAAATAAATAAATAAAGATTACATTATTGAATTAAAAAAAAAAGTAAATTAGTTATGAAGAGGCCCACCGTTGTTTTTTCTTTATTGTCACTCAATTTCAGCAAATTAGATGTTCTTTCCTAATATATAAAAAGAGGCTCCCCGCTCCCCGCTCGCGTAGGGTACCGGAACGGACAGCAGCGGCCCTGGTTAGCACGTATTACCCTTTAAAGGGAAAACCATCCTTGTTTGAGCTATAGGCCCCGCCCAATATCCACGTATTCTTGCCACTGGTGGTCCGGGTCGTCAAACGAAAAGTGCTTTCGGTTTGGTCACCGGATCGAGCCAATAGGGTATCCATGTCGACAAACATCAGAAATCTGATGGCGGGAATAATCAAAATAAATCACGACCGACTTGATTTGCACACGCACAACATTCACGCACACAGCATTCCCACACACAGTATTCACACACCAAGCGTTCACAACACACAGCGTTCTCACACAGAGCATTCACACACACAACATTCACACACACAGCATTGACACACACATCAAGCTTTTTCCACGCGATCATGTCTCCGCACAAGACCTTTCTCCGCCATCCGGCCACTCCTCGCCCGACCCGTGTTCCTGTGGGACGACTGCGGCCCCCCACTTCAGTGTTTCCACGTTTGTTTCCAGAGCGACTCGGAGAAGCTGAAGGGTCTCCCAGTGACTCCCTTCATGGACCGGGATAAAGTCTCCAAGCCCTCCTCCCAGACCGGCTTCATTCGTTTCGTGCTTCTTCCTCTCTTCACGGAGCTCACCAAGCTCTTCCCCTGCCTGGAGGTATACCCCACGCCTTTCCAAAAGCTTCTCCTAACCCCAGCACGCACTCTGCTTCTCTCTCATTCCTGTACAGTAGCACCCACCTCATTGGCTGTTTCAAAGTAGCGAACAAACCACAAAAGACTGTTACTGTTTAGTGTGTTAGTTAGCAGTAGTTGTGGATGTATGCCCTCCTCTATACACAGTTACTAGTTTGGGTGACGTAGTGTGGTTTAACAGTGCTTTTTATAATATTGTTTGGGGAAGGCCAAGGCCATCTTGTCAGCTGTTATTGAGTTAAATGTGCTGGGAGAATATCGGTTTCTTGTTGAATTGAAACTGCCCCTGGATGACACTGTTTCAATTTACAGGGAACAGGTTCAGGAAATCCATCATTCCTGTCACTCAAAAGGTTATCAAATGCAATCCACAAAGAAATGTAAGGAGGGAGGGAGCGGAGAGGGAGGAATTTTAGGAATTTTGTTCTCTCTCTTTACAGCTCTTGAATGTCACCTACTGTGGCTTTGATCATTCACCGGGTGGCTTTAACATTGTTCCCTAGCAACATATCTTGGAGCCCGTGCGGAAGGCCCTGAACTACTACTCAGACCTGGAGAAAGAAGCCCAGGCAGATGCAGGCTGCGCCAAGCCATGATGAGGGCGGAGCCAGACCACACACACACACACACACACACACACACACACACACACACACACACACACACACACACACACACACACACACACACACACACACACACACAGTAAACAAAGCAAGTTCAACAACAATATATCAGTCTCATCGGTCTCCTTCTTGGCCGTGGTCCCAATGGTACCCATTGCTGCACTCTGCTGTCTGATAGGAAAAACAGTATTATAGGCCGACAGGTACGTTCAAATGCTGTAGGGAATGCATTTTAAGGGGTGAGTGAGTATGAAATTTGCAACCATCTAGCTTACCATCCTGCAAAGACCGCTACATGCCCATGTACTGAAAATTGACATAAGGAAAATTAACACCTTTTAGTATGCTGACATTTATTAATTTTAGTTTTTTGCTCAACAATCTTGTGTGAATTTACGTGGATTTCTTCAGCGGTTTCCAATAACGACATACCAAAAGTGCCACCACTGCAACACCTGCC
>OLKM01003149.1:31825-42755 GCA_900291075.1 Melanogrammus aeglefinus | reverse complement strand
ACACATTGAATTCATAAAGAAGTGTTGCTTTATAAGGGGTGTGGCTGGAGTTGTACAGAGGAAGCTTCTTGATTTGGATGCTGATAAGAGGATGGTTTCCAACCTGCACACTCAGCTCCTCAGGGGCAGACCAGCTGCGCCGCGCCTCCCAGGTCTTGGCCGCGCCTGTGTCCACAGGGCACAGCGAGTTCAGGGTCTCCAGTTTGGACACGGTGAAGGAGAGGTGTCATGGCCGTCCACGCCAGTGGGCCTCCCCTTTTCCGTAGACGCTCCGGATCTTCAGCTCCCCGCTTGATGGACTGTGGGAGGAAGCCAGGGCGGTCCACACCAGCTCTCGAAAACAAAGGGTGGCGCCGCGTGTTTGCGTGCTAGGTCTCCAAGGCTTCGCAGAATCAGAGAGTTTAAAATGTTACTGCAGACAAAGATCAGAGTTTTGGAGAGGGATGTCTCCTCCCAAGGCCCCTCACCCCATAGACTCAAGCTCAAGCGGGGGCCAGGTGGAGGACCTGAACAAACGCCAGCGCAAATGATCTTGGGCACAAATGACATGAGAGACAAGAAGCAGTGCATTTATTCTATTGTGACAATAACAAGTGACAACGATGTCCTTCCCTGTAAGGTGATCAGCTAACATTTATACATTTTGAGTTCATTGATGTAGAGAATAATTAAACCAGCCCTCATAGTGGCATCTGTCTTGAAACCTTTCTGGGGTGGGACTGAGTCCCTCTTTGAAATGCAAAACTCCCCAAGTTTGACTCGTGTTTTAGCAGGCGCTGGTCATGATGCTATTCCAAAGAGGGGGGGGGAACCCCCCCCGGGCTTTTCAAGCGCAGTTAGAATCCAAGTACATTCTCAAAATGGTAGGTGTTTGGCTTGCATGGGACTGCAATTGTGTTATTACTAACCTCCAAGCGGGCATTCTCCACCAATATCCTCTTTACCTTGATTGAAATGGTTGTGTCCGGGTCTGCTGCTTTCACATAATATAAAAAAGGAAAACACACACAAGACAATTCTTTCATTTGCAACAGGCAATAGTTGTTCAATATTCCCCACTACGATGGACTGGGGGCCCCCAGCCTGTATCTGCCGGCGACTTTACTTTCTGCTTCCGATACGTTCTTGGAGGAGCCATCACCCAAGTCGGCTTTCTCCCCCTGGCCGCCCATATTGGCTGGTTTAACACAATGCGACAGGGGAGGACGGCAAGAGCCATTCGCTTACAAGTCGTTGAACGAGGCCGTTGAATTCAAGCTTTTGTGCTGAAGAAAATGCAGCAGCTTCCCCAGACCAAACGAGTCTGGCAATTAGCCAGGCTACACATTACGACAAATTTGAATCATAAAGAGGGTGTGCTTTCTAAGGTTCTGTGCTGGAGTTGTAACAGAGGAAGCCTCTCATTGGATGCTGAAATAGGAAAGTGATTCCAACCTGCAACACTCAAGCCTCCTCAGGGCAGACCAGCGCGCTCGCCGCGCTCCAGGCTCTTGCCAGCGCTAGTGGTTCCACAGACAGCGAGTTCAGGGCTCCACTTCTGACGCCTGTGAAGAGGGTGTCATGGCCGTCCACCGCCCAGTGGGCCCTCCCCCTTTCCGTAGCGTCAGGATCTTCAGCATCCCCGCTGTGACTGGACATGTGGAGGAGACCAGGGCGTCCACACCCAGCTCTCCGAGATGGGGTGGCGCGCGCTGCGGGGCCTACGGTCTCCAAAGCATCGCTAGTCTTCTGCAGAGGAGGAAAAAAAAGATCAAGTAATTATTTTAATGCAATGTTTGCATAAAAGCAGGAAGTGTCCATGAAATAAACAATTTAAATTTGTGTATGTAACATTGACACAGAGGGTTTCAAATGTGTACAGCAGTGTGAAAAGGTAGCCCCACCTTTTCACGTACATAGGGCACTACCCGCAACACGTAACTGATCAACACGCATTCACACATCTGTTAATGTTGAGTGTATGACTGCACGTCCAGGCAACCGCCAGTGCTCGTTCATGGACATAGCGATCACAAACGACAAAACCTTTCAGTTTACTTGCATGTAAAAACATCTCGCAATCGGGTTAGGTACCATCCGATATGCTCCATAACTAGGGTTGGTCGTTTGAAATTTTCGATACCGGATTACCGAAACCGATACCTTTAATTCGATACGATACCTTCACGATACTTTTTCCGATACTTTATATTTATGAAAAACCTTTATAGGATTATTCGGCAACTACTTTTCATATGATTATAACATTTGAGCCACATAATTCGTTATAACTCTTTCTACATGCACTTTGAGAAATTAAAAGATACAATGACCACATGAAAGTCCAACGTGCAAAACTGGCAGATTTATGAGGGCATTTTCTATATTCAAATGATCATATATACAAAATAACATATTTTTTTATATTTGCCATCCTACGTGGGTTACTAATGATAAAGTTGCCAGTAAACTTGATCCTAATCCATTCTTCAGTTTTTGGAGTTCTTATGGAGGAAGTAAAAAATAATAAAATAAATCTTCGCGTTGTCTACGTAAAAGATATCGAAATTTGGCACCATTTTCTCCAAAACAATTCGATTCCTGGTAGGACGAAATAATCGGTCGGTGCCAAATGGCCACTTGTTCGATACCCAACCCCTATCCATAACCCATTCTCTGCCGTTAACCCAATACATTTTTGCGGACAACAGACCACTGACAGCCCACACCCACTTCCTGGGTCCGCCAACATTTTTGAACCCCGGCAACAAAGCCCTGGAATGCAATACTTCATTGCCTGATTGGGATGCAGGAATGTTTGTAAGAGGGAGGGGGGGGGGGACGACGTCATTTGCACTATGTTTAATGTATTACAGTATTTTGCATTTTGCAACAGTGAAGTTCATAATCAACATTTGAACTGTTAAGATGTGTAATGATGTGTGTGGTCGAATATCATTTCATTGTTAAATGTATAATGGCACATGGGTCTGTGAACCCCTATGGTAGTTGGTATCTACCAATTTAGTTAATTGGTTGGCTTTATTTAAGCCCGGTATTTTCCGCTTTCGAGGTGGGTTGCTGGGAGGCTGGTACTTGTTCTGTGATTCTCATGTTATTTGAATTTTGCTAGTAAGCACCCTTCTTGCGTTGATTTTTGGTTTCTTTATGAAAGTATTTTGTTTGGCTTTACCATTTCACTTTTTCAAGTACGGTAAATAAATCAGTTTGTACAAGGATTCAGAGTTTTGGAGAGGGATGTCTCCTCCAGCACCCTCCCCCCTAACTCAAAGCTCCAAGGGGGCCAGGTAGGACACTGGAACGAACGCCAGCGCAAAATGATCTGGAGACACAACTGACCATAGAGACAAGGGCAATTATTCTATTTTGACAATAACAAGCCGACAACGTTGTCCTTCCCTGTAAGCTGATCAGTCCTAACATTGTATAATTTTGAGTTCATTGATGTAGAGAATAATTAAACAGCTCATGTGGCTATCGTCTTGGAAACCTTCTGGGGGTGGGACTGATTCCCTCTTTGAAAATGCAAACTTCCCAAGTTTGCTCGAGTTATAAAACAGGGGCGCTGGTCATGAGTTTTCCAAAGAGGAACCAGGCTTTTTATGTGAATCTAGCATCAGCCTCGAATCTATGCTGCCTAGAATCTACTACATCAAAATTAAATGTACTTAAGGTGGAAAGTACATACCTTCATTTGTAAGTGGGCCGTGGCACAAGTCTTTAAGGAATAGCTTGTGCCATACAGTATGTGTTTCAGGTGAGTCGGTATCGGGCAACATTCCCTTTGAGAGAAGCAGCTGAATGTAAGCACTTGATGTGCTGGCCTGTGTAGAGACAACAAGGTCAAATTAGTATTCAATGTATTACATTGTATATATTCCAGGTGCAAGTTGTAAGAAGAAATAAGATAAGCGTGTTTAGTGGATTACATTAGCCTAACTTAAAATTAGATCTATGAAATGATAAAATGATGTTTACAACCCTCATTTGTTTGCTATTTCATAGTCTTAAAATTTCATCTCATCGATCTCAGCTACAAGTCTTCAGAAACCTGTAAATAACCATTGTATTAGAATCAGTGTGAAGGGGAAAATATGGTGGTCCCTGGAGCAGTCCAACCCGCAACTCATACCTGTGAAAACTGGTACCAAGATCGGTGTCTAACATTGTGCTGCGGTCCTGGGACCACTTTCTAGACCGCAGTTACGAGCTGTAACGGAGGTCATCGATTTCTGCTTAGAGGGTGTGAAAACCACGGTGTGTTACCGTGCCTGTGATTCGCACCATATGTATTTAAGGAAGAGTAACAGGCGTAATTATCTCCTCATCAGTAAAAAGCGCTAGAACTACTGCGGTCAGGTAGCTGGGTAACAGACAGCTTGTATTCCATTTGTGTGGGCAGACATTCTTAGGTTCGGGACATTGCCTGGTGGTCAGAACGTGTATCCAAATTAACAAAGAAGTGTACACACACTCGCATTACGGTGTGTGTGTGTGTGTGGTGTGGTGTGTGTGTGTGTTGTGTGTGTGTGTGTGTGTGTGTGGTGTGTGCTGTGTGTGTGTGTGTGTGTGTGGTGTGTGGGTTGTGTGTGTGTGTGATACCATCCCCACCTTTACTTACACACAGTAACTGGGCTGTTAGCTGTTAGAGCTAATGCTACAACAACATATAGCGGTAACAAGTGTAATAGACAGTAAAGCAACACACTGATTATCGGCCGGTAGTTGACTTACTTGTCCCGAGGTTTGTAACTTGAGTGAGGAGAGTTGGTACTGATCCGGGGACTCCATTCCCAGACGTTCAGCAAGTCCAGCTCTGTTTTGGGGCCCAAAGTTGAGGGAAGTCAAGTGCGTTGGTGAAATGTTTGTTTAAATATAAAACTGTGTTTCATGTTGTAAATCCGAACACTGAGCAACTGCCATGCATCGCTCGTCTGCGAGCCATGACGTCTCCCCAAGGAGAGGGCACTCACAGCGGGTTGAGCGTCTCGACGGTCGGAGCTCATTTCTCTGGGCGGTCGGACAAATCCATCTGGGCGGCGGCAAGGAGAGAAAGGGCGAGGAACCTTTACCCGTATTTATTTTTTTATTGAACTTGTTTAAAAATACAAATAATAATGGATGCGCAAAAAATGCAAGAAATAAAATAAAAAATCAACAAATGGGATCCTCAGGTCCTAAGTAACAAATACAGGCTATAGAAGACGCAGGTCAATTAATAGGCCTACAGTTTTTTATTATTATTATCATGACGATGTTCAGCTCGTAGTTAGAAAACAAATCCAAAGCTTTTGGACTAAACATAACAAAATTTGTGAACAGATTAATACAAAACCATCAAACAAGGAATGAAAAATAGAAACTACTGCTCCAGCTCATAACAATTATGTTATTTTCTTACCGCGTGAATTTAGGTTTTAGTGGATATTCGACGGATAATTCAGTCCAGTCCAGCCGCGACCATTCACGGAGATGTTGCCTGGCAATAGCAGCAGGGAAACGGTCAGCCACCTCGAGAGCCTCGCGGGTGAATCGCTGGGAACTGATTTAGGGACCGTAATAAATTACTTCACGGTAAAATATCAATACAAAATACTTGGAGTTTTTCAATAGTTTTCATTTTCAAGGACCCAGTGACCCCAAACCAGTATCTAATTGTATTATAAAACCTGAAGCAATAAGAACACCACTTGTATTGGTTATTTTTATTGCTTCCTCTATTTTATAATGAATTATAATATTTAGAAATTACACTATTTCTTTCAATAGCTTCATGCCATGTGACCCAGTGTGCTCCAACCAGTATCCAATTGTAGAAGTAAACCCTAATGCATAAGAGACAACACCACTTTGTCATGGTATTTTAGTGCTTCCTCTTATTTTATATTAATATTAGTATGCAGGAATTATCCTATTTCTTTCAATAGCTTCCATGCCATAGGACCCAGTGCTTCAAAACCAGTATCAGATTTGTAGAAGTAACCCTGCTATTGCATAGAGACACACCTTTTTACATGTCATTACTCGTGTAGCTTCCTCTATGATTATGAATTTTATTTGCAAGAATTTTCTATTTTCCTTCAATCAGCTTCATGCCATGTGGACCGTGAACTCCAATCCAGTTATCCCAATTGTAGAGTGAACCCTAAAGGCATAAGACACACACTTTTTTATTGTATTTTAGTGCTTCCTCTATTTTTGACATGAATATTAATATGCAGGAATTATCATATTCTATCAATAGTTCCATGCCATAGGTAACCCAGTGACTCCAAACAGTATCTTCCAATTGTAGAAGTCAACCCTATTGCTGAGACCACCACTTTTTATGGATTTTAGTGCTTCTCTATTTTTATGAGATATTAATATGCAGGACATTATCATATTCCTTTCAATAGCTTCCATGGCCATGTGACCCAGTGAATCCAAACAATATCCAATTGTAGAAGTCCTTCTACAATTGGATATTACTTCTACAATTGGATACTGGTTTGGAGTCACTGGGTCACATGGCATGGAAGCTATTGAAACGCAAACTATGATAATTCCTGCATATTTAATATTGATACCTAAAATAAAGGAAGCACTTTAAAATACCATCGAAAAGTAGTGTTGTCTTATGCTTAGGATTCACTTCTACAATTGGGGATACTGGTTTTGGATTTCTGCTGGTCACGTGGCATTGGAAGCTATTTGAAAGAAATATGATAATTCCTTCGCACCTTAAATATCTCTATATAAATAGAGGAAGCACTAAAATGCCATAAAAAGTGAGTGGTGTAGAATTATGCTTAGGGCTTTACTTCTACAATTGGATACTGGTTTGGAGTCATTGGGGGTCACATGGCATGGGAAGCCTATTGAAAGAAATATGATAATTCTGCATATTAATATTATCATAAAAAACAGAGGAAGCACCTAAAATACCATAAAAAAGTGGTGTGTCTTATGCTTAGGGTTTACTTCTACAAATTGATACTGGTTTGGAGTCACTGGTTCCTTATGTGGCATTGGAAGCTATTGGAAGAAATTATGATAATTTCTTAGCATATTAATAATAATATAAAATAGAGGAAGCACCTAAAATAACACCATGACAAGTGGTGTGTCTTATGCTTAGGTTTACTTTTTCAATTGGATACTGGTTTGGATCATCTGGGTCACATGGCATGGGAAGCTATTGAAGAGAAAAGGGTCATTTCTAAATATTAATATTCATATAAAATAGAGGAAGCAATAAAATACCATAACAAGTGGTGTGTCTTATTCTTCTGGTTTAATTATACAATTAGATACTGGGTTTGGAGTCACTGGGGTTCACATGAAATGAAAATATTGAAAAAACTGCAAGAGTATTTTGTATTGGATATTTTTACGTGAAGTAATTTTATTGACGGTCCCCTAAATCAGTTTTCCCGCGATTCACCGCGAGGCTCTGCGAGGTGCGCTGACCGTTCTCCTCTGCCTGCTATTGCCGGGCAAATCTCTCCGTCAGTGCGCGGCTGAACTGGACTGAATATCCGTCGAATATCCAACCTCAAAACTAAAATCCACCGCAGTGAATTTTTTCTTTCTGATGTTTTTTTTTTACATTTGACTCTTTTGCAAATGGTTCTTATGGTGGTGTGAATAAACAGGTTCCTCTCTGATGAATGATTCAAAGAAAGACATGAGACCATTTATCAAAGTCATGATTTAGTGTTGTTATTGCGTTGAGTAGCCTACTGTCACCAGCCCGCGTGACTGCCCCTCGGTGAAGTTCACCTTCTGGTCATTCGTCCATCCGTGGTAACCGTCACACAAAATCTGCATGCGCCTCTACTCTAAACAGCTTTTGTGTGGTTTCTCGCAACGTTTTCAAAACAAAAGCCTTTACCTACGGTTGTGTGTTTGTGTCAGCACGACGTTTAATATGGTAATATCAGTCAGTACCGGAACTTATCTATTATTTTGTCTATAGCACACTTCAAAGTTTTAACATAATGCAATTTTCAAAGGCCAAATTATGCATATGTGAGGTTTTCAAAGGACATTTTCTCAAAAATGTGATCCCAGGGGGCGATGTTGCACATTTTCTGCCGGAACTTATCTATTAATTTGTCTATCGCTCAGTTCAAAGTGCGAAATAATGCTATTTGGCAAAAAGGCCAAAATATGCATAGGTGAGGTTTTCAAAGGACATTTTCTCGAAATATATACAGAAGAATCGCATTGTTACTTCAGCACGACGTTTAATATGGTCATTTGGTCAGTGCCGGGAATTATCTTATTATTTTGTCAGACTCAGTGCTACCGGAAACTCGACTGAACTGGGAGGAGTCCGTTCGCGAAATCGTTTGTTCGTTCAGCCTGTTTCTCCGGTAGCGGTAAAATCGCATCCTTGGAATGCACGCCATTGCACGGTTCTCAACTGAGTCAGTCAGACTCAAGTGGAGTCACAGTGGCTACCGGAAACTCGTCGTTCGTTCAGTCGAGTTCGTCGAAGTCGTGATCAGTTTCGGACGTGTGTCCGATGAATCGAGAATCGAGATAGAACGAGAGAGACGGAGACACGGTTTATCGGTTCGGTTCGACCTTAAAGACTCGTTTCATTCGAACCGGTTGGGCGAATGAACTGAGCTCGCCAACAGTAAATCAACACCAAACCACTTTTTTTGAGTTCTTCATGAACACACATGTGCCCTTTTTTGAATTTTGAGCCCCTGCGCCCTCAAAGGGTCTCTGCACGCCCCTGATATGTAGGCCTATTAGGACTATTGAACCGTCGGCCTAATGCGCCTCCTTTTTGAAAAGTCGGACCAACGGCCCTTCGGAAAAATGGGTTCCATTTTCCTAACATTTAACCATCGGCATAGTTAGTGGCATGTCGATCTAATGGGAAATATTTCGGACCATTGAGACGTCGGAACACTGAGGTGTCGGAATTACGGGTAGGCCCCCTTTGAACACCTCACATGCATGCTTGCTCCTTTGAAAACCCTTTTTTGTTGTGGACGTTTTCACGCCGATCTGGATGCGTTCGCAGCGATCCCACACAAACGCACAACCAGACGGGAAGGCTTTTATTTTGAAAACGTTGCGAGTTACCACACTGAGGCTGTTTGGAGTAGAGGCGCACGATGATTTTGTGTGACGGCTGGCTGAACCGCGGACGGACGGATGACGGCTCACTTGACCGCAGTGTTTACAAAGCTGGACTTGCTGAACGTCTGGAAATGGAGTCCGGATCAGTACCAACTCTCCTCGGCTCAGCTACAAACCTCGGACAAGTAAGTCAACTACCGCGATATCAGTGTGTTGCTTTACTGTATATTACCTTGTTACCCTTATAATGTTGTTGTAGCATTAGCTCTACAGCTAACAGCCCAGTTACTGTGTGTAATGTAAAGGTGGGGATGGTATCACACACACACACACACACACACACACACACACACACACACACACACACTGTAATGCGAGTGTTGTACACTTCTTTGTCATTTGGATCAACGTTCTGACAGAGTGGGCACCTCTGCAAACCAGGGGGATCACACGAGAATGGGCAAAGTTCAGCAAAGGGGGTACAGGCACTGATCTCTGCTGCTTGGATACCAAGGCAATGTCCCGAACCTTTAAGAATGTCTGCCCACTACAAATGAATACAACTGTCTTTTACCAGCTACCTGACCGCAGTAGTTCTAGCGTTTTACTGATGAGGAGATAATTATCGCCTGTTAACTCTTCCTAAATACATAATGGAGCGATCTAGGCAACCCCTGTTTTCACAACCCTCTAGCAGATCGATGACCTCCGTTACAGCTCGTAACTTACGGTCTAGAAAGTGTCCCAGGACCGCAGCACAATGTTAGACACCGATCTGGTACCAGTTCACAGGTAGTGAGTTGCGGGTTGGACTGCCATTCCAGGGACCACTCATATTTTCCCCTTCACACCTGATTCTAATCAATGGGTTATTTACAGGTTTCTGAAGACCTTGATGTAATTGTATTGAGATGATGATATGAACATTTAGGTTGTTATGCAAACAAATGAATTATGTAAAAAAAAAAAAAAAAATGGTATCATGTCATAGATCTAATCTTAACTATTAGGCTAATGTAATTCACTAAACATGCTTATCTTATGTCTTCTTACAACTTGCACCTGGAATACATACAAATGTAATGCATTGAGTACTAATTGGACCTTGTTGTCTCTACACAGACCAACACATCAGGTGCTTACATTCAGCTGCTTCTCTCAAGGGATGTTGCCTGCCATACCGACCACCTGGAAACACAAACTGTAGGCACACAGCTATCCTTGAAGACTTTGCCGGCCCACTTTACAAATGAAGGTTTGTACTTTCCACCTTGAGTACATTTACTTTTGATGTAGTAGATTCTAGGCATCATCGATTCGAGGCTGATGCTACACTCTAACTGCGCTAAAAGATTGGTCCTCTTTGGAAAAACATCATGACCAGCGCCCTGTTAAACTCGAGTCAAACTTGGGAGTTGCATTTCAAAGATGGAATCAGTCCCACCCCAGAAGGGTTTCAAGACAGATGCCACATGAGCTGGTTTATTATTCTCTTACATCAATGAACTCAAAATGTATAAATGTTAGCTGATCAGCTTACAGGGAAGGACACGTTGTCGCTTGTTATTGTCAAAATAGAATAATTGCCCTTGTCTCTCATGTCATGTTGTGCTCAGATCATTTTGCGCTGGCGTTCGTTCAGTGTCCTCCACCTGGCCCCCGCTTGAGCTTTGAGTCTAGGGGGGAGGGTGCTGGAGGAGACATCCCTCTCCAAAACTCTGAATCTTTGTCTGCCGTACACATTTTAAACTCTCTGTGTCAATGGTACATTACACATACATTTAAATTGTTTATTTAATTTGTGCAAATACACACTTCCTTCTTTTATGCAAACAGTGTATTCAAA
>OLKM01003149.1:0-27143 GCA_900291075.1 Melanogrammus aeglefinus | reverse complement strand
TTACCACGACTCCGCGGTGCCATTTGGGGGATAGCGTAGTGAACTCCGTGGTTTACTTTGGCGGTAGTTCGCATTCGGAAACGTCTTCCGGTAGCTTACACAATGCGTAACTGGCATTTCGACAACGCTACATTTTTGGCGTACTACAAAATGCATACTATATAGTATGAGTATTCGGATTCAATGACCGGTTTCCCAAATATAAAGAGCTAGCGCCTGTTAAAAGACACACAAGCTGTTTGAGACACAATCAAAAAAAGTTCAACGAAAATGTGTCGTAAGCTTATTTATGACAATATTCTGTGATTAACTTTAAATCTTTACACTGTGATCATTGATCATTGATTATGTCACAGTAATTTGTTTTAATTGGGCATTGCATAATCATCAGAAATAATTTATAAATTTAAGGGATGATAGCAATAAAAAACCCTAAATTACACAAAGGTGTAGCTTAGTCTAATAAAATTATAGCTTACACTTAAGTCAAATAATCAACGGGAACACACTGGAATAAAAAGTGTAGAGCAAGAAGTCCATATTTTGGAGCAGGCACTTCAAAACAAAAGAGTGATACATCAATTATTGATTTCTTAAGTCTGTTTCATTCAGGTGAATGAGTAACCCCAACATTTTTTTTGTAGATTTAATGTTACGGTCTACTTTAGTTTTTTTTAGTAAGCATGTACTGTTAGGTTTTACAGTGTAGGTAAGGACAGCGAAGCCCCCCTCAGAAAAAATTAATTCCTGGTCCGCCTGACCTAAATCCACACAGCAGCTCTCTCAGTAAACTTGCCATCTTCTTGGTGGTTCCAGGCGACGATGATTATCATTAACTAATAACACAAGTAATTGTCATTCAATGTATATTTCACACACTTTTTTAAACAACGTGCATTCCCATACATTACCGATTCTTCTAGCAACAGCAACAATGCATTTGTCCGAACTGGCATGGCAGGCCTAAATTTGAGGCTACTTTTAAAAATGAGTCGTAACATCAGTAGGCCTATCCACAATTGCAACAAAACATGCTAACCATGTGTACCGTCGCCGCCAAAAGCCGTACAACCGACCGGTAACTGAAATTTCCTGCTGTATGTGTTTGGACTATAAGCGCTACTCGTGAAGGAGATGCAACGATCGTCTGTTATCGAAAAAAAATCGTGTCATCAATGGACAGCTACTCTGCTACGACATGAAAACGGACAACGCGCATGTTTATCAGATCGCACACACTTCCATATATTATTTGCATAGAAAGTTCGGTTAAAAGATTTTCACGCCACGTACAAACCTCAAACTTTAAACGAATTAAAAACAAAATGCGCCCAAAGTCACATCATCTTTGCGCTGCGACGGAGCGGCATCAACCCTAGGGCCACCCAATTTCATGGATTCAAGACAACCACAACTATGACTTTCAATTGAATCGTCCAGATCAGTGTGAAACAATGAGGCCTCGCTTTTGATGAGCAAAAGATGGTATTCGATAGCGGAGGCTGCAGAACAGAGAACATTATTTACTGCAAGTCGTCCTCCAACCTCCAGCCGTTGATCTGTATTTGCGTTTCTTAATCACCGGATAATCAGTGTGGAAAACCCCACACTCACACAAGTACGTAGGAGGTATAAAGGGGATCTTAAAACTGACCATACGCCCTAGTGGAGATCCTGTACGGGAGCACGTCGCTCTCCACAACGACAACCCAGAAACGCATTACAGCTATTACATTTCTACCTACGTTTTTTGCTGGGTCCTTGTCTCTCTCCCTGAATGCTGACTCCCTGTTGGACACTTGGGACAAGAAAACTAACATTTTATAAACGGACAACGCGCCACCTGCCAACAATTACGATTATCACACTAGAGAGGCATGAAACGCACGTGACTCATGAACAGGATGTGTATTTCTTTACATTGTGCCGTCGTCGCGCACACATGTATCGCGCCTCCGCCTTTTGGCTCCTTTTTGGCGGCCCCCCAGGGGGAGCCGCGAACCTTCCATTGAAAGAGACCCGGGCTGCCATATAAAAATACACACACTGTAATCTCCAGCTATAGCCACTCATCATGCAAACAGGTGGGCATCACCACGAAGACATCGCGGCCACAGACTTCAACCAAAGGGCGGTACAGGCACTCGATCTTCTACTTGCCTTGGATACCAGGGAATCCAATGTTTAACCAACATGTCTGCTCACCATACAACAAACGAACACAACTGTCATCTCACCGCGCCATGGACCGCATATAGTTGGAGCTTTTACTCATGAGAGACATTATGACCCTCGGGGAAAAACTGCCGATTTCCCGTCGTAAATCGCAAGATCGGTCTGAGTTTAATCTAGGGTGCCGACCCTTCGCAACAACCACGTATCAACTGGGCGGGTACACTCCTTCCGGCATTACAGCCGACGCCTCGCCTATCATTCCTGCGTTGCGGACCGAACATGTTACTGTCTCCAAAAAAGCGGACAGAGCGGCGCTGCATCGTATTGTAGGGCTCCAACAAACAGCGGAAAACCGGCCAAGAGCAGCGTCCCTTGCGGAGACCATAAACACCTACGCCGGCCTCGCACCAAGTCAGAGTGGTCAAAGAAATATGGTCCGACCCTAACACATCATATCTTGTTGAATCAGGCTGTGAAGATTGAATGCCGAAGTTGGCCGATCTCTTTGATGCGACCAACACCAAAGATACCTCACCAGGACGTACGGCGCGATCCTCCCGTCTCTTTAAACTAATCCTAAATCCATATGGTGAGAAGCTACGTCTTCCATTCGCAGACCGCGTTTCGGAGAGGCAAACCCGTGTTTTCTCCCACCCTGTGCTACCCTCTTGTTACTTCCAGTTATAGCGCCGGTTACTGTTACAGGAAGACTAAAAGTTAATCGGAAACGCAAGTATATATTAGGCATTTGTTTTCCTCTATACACACCTGATTCCAAATCAAAGTGTTGAGTCGGCAGATTCTGCCCAGCAGCTTAAAGATGTCAATCGGTATTGAGATTGATAAGATGGAACCTTTTAAGATACATGAACTATAAAAATATGTAAGACAAATCAATGGATCTCTGTAAGTGATAAACTTAATTATAACTAAATTTTAAGTATTAGGCTGATGTTAATCGCAAGATGACATCGCTTATCTTTATGTTCTCTCACAACTTGCACCTGGAATATATAGTGAATGTCAGTTAAAATTGAGACTGATTTTTCCACTTTGTCCCTATGCAGGGCCAGTTCCCATCATCAAGTGCTTACATGTCAGCAGCATTTCTCTCGAAGGGAATTTGCCCTGCCAGACCAGTAGCGAGCTGGAAAACAGTGTACTGTAGGCACCACAGCTATCCTTCAAATGACTTTGAAAGCCCCATTTTTAAAAGTGAAGGTGGTTGGTACTTTACCAACGTAATTCGGTTATTTTTTTTCCTTGATGTAGTAGATCCTAGGCAGCATAGATTCTAGGCTGATGCTAGATTCTACCAGCGCTAAAAAGCCTGGTCCTCTTTGGAAAAGGCTGATCATGCCCAGGCCTGCCTAAAACAGCTATTAAAAACTTAAGAGGCCCAGAAGAGTTACAAAATGGTATAGAAATGTTAGGATCAGGCTTACAGAGGAAGGACCACGTTGCGCTGTCTATGTCTAATAGAAAGTTCTGCTGCGTTGTGTCTCGCATTGCATGTTGTTGAATCAGCATCCACTTGCGCTGGTGTTCGTTGAGTGTTCCCTTAACCTGGCCAACCACTTGTAGCTTTGAGCTAGCTGAGAGCGGCTGAGGAGACGTCCCTGCTCCGAAAACTGTGAATCTCTGTCAGCAGTACACATTATAAACCCTCTGCCGTCAATGTATCTACATTCAAGAGGTTTAATTCACGATGTATCAAAATACACAATGCCTCCCTTATGGCAAATTAATTTGATTCAAAATCACCATTAACTTTTCTCCTTTTGTTTTCATCCCTCTGCAGAAGACGGCGGAATGTGCCTTTGGAGACCGTAGCAAAAACTCAGCGCGGCACGAGCAGGACGGGCGCCACCTCAGAGCATCTTGTGGGTGTGAGAACGCCCCTGGCTCCTATCCCACATGTCCCAGTCACAGCGAGGAACTGCGTGCGTTAGCAAAATATAAAGATTATGTTGCATTTTTGCACTTGTAAAAGTTAAAGTCGATCCGGTTTGTAGGGCCTACACTCAGCATGTGAACTCACTTCTTGACATGCGAATGGGGTCGGATGAATCGCAAAAAAAAAATAGCAAGGCCAAGACATTGAAATTGGCAGGGCGCTGCACCAAAGCGCACCTCGATCCAACCAGCTTTAGAGGCAGTGTAAAAATGCCTTAATCTGTCGACGGAGAGTGGAGGTTAGTTGGGGATTGACGAACTATTTCTTGTGAGGAAATGAAAGAATTATGTCTTGTGTCGTGTTTCCTTTCTTTATGTGTGGAAAGCAGACAGACACCAGACACCATTTCAATCAAAGGCTGAAGAGGATATTGATGAGGATATGCCCACCGTCTTAGATTTGTAACACATTTGCATCTATTGCAGAAAACAACCCTTTGATAAAAACTGAGAATGTAACTCGAATGGCTTACTCAGCAGGAGACCTTTAACCCTCTGACCCATCCAATCAGTGAAAGAGTGGCGCGTAATCTAACACAAGAGTGAGAAGTTAGAAGAATGTTCAAAAAATATACATTCTTCCAATACAAAAGTGTGTACAGAGATACATACTGTGTATGACTTTTGTGAATATGATTAATTAAAAACATTAGTGTCACTCTTTTTCTGTTTTCCTCTCTGAAGAAGCCGGTAATGACATTAGAGACTGCAGCACGCAGCCCGGCACCACCTCGGAGAGTCTGCGTGTGGACACCCCTGAATCCTCCCACATGTCACAGTCACAGCAGGCGGACGCTGCGCATCCTTGAAGCGTCTACGGGAAACGGGGAGCGGCCCGACTGGCGAGTTGACGGCCATGACACCCTCTCTCTATGCCGCGTCCGAACGGGAGCTTTGGAGCTCGCCGTCCACTGACCAAGACTATGGCCACAAGAGCCTGGACTGCAGCGTGCGGCTCGTCCGCCTTGAGGAGCCGACTGGGCATCGGGGTGGCTGCAAGGGCCGGCCCGGTGTCTTGTGTGGAAAGGTTATTTCCAACAATGCCTCAATATCGGATGATCGTCTCACATGAGCGACTCCCGCTGCGTGGAGAAGGCCCTACAGGTGTGACCAATGCACGAAGTGCTTCAGTCTGAAAGGCCAACTGAATATCCACATGATGATTCACTCCGGCGAGAAGCCCTTCAAGTGTAACCAATGCACGATGCGCTTCATTCAGAAATACAGCCTGAAGATCCACATGAGGACTCACTCTGGGGAGAAGCCCTACAAGTGTGACCAATGCACAAAGGGCTTCAGTCTGAAAAGCCACCTGAAGCGCCACATGACGACTCACTCTGGGGAGAAGCCCTACAAGTGTGACCAATGCGTGAAGCGCTTCAGTTGGAAAGACCACCTGAATATCCACATGAGAACTCACTCCGGCGAGAAGCCCCACAGGTGTGACCAATGCACGAAGGCCTTCAGTCTGAAAAGCAACCTGAAGCGCCACATGAGGACTCACTCTGGGGAGAAACCCTACAGGTGTGACCAATGCACGAAGCGCTTCAGTCTGAAAGGCCCCCTGAAGATCCACATGAGGACTCACTCCGGGGAGAAACCCTACAGGTGTGACCAATGCACAAAGTGCTTCAGTCATGGCCCCACCCTGAAGTTACACATGTCGACTCACACCGGCGAGAAGCCCTACAGGTGTGACCAATGCACGAAGGGCTTCTGTCTGAAAGGCCGACTGAATATCCACATGAGAACTCACTCCGGCGAGATGCCCTACAGGTGTGACCAATGCACGAAGGGCTTCAGTCTGAAAGGCGACCTGAAGCACCACATGAGGACTCACTCTGGGGGGAAGCCCTACAAGTGTGACCAATGCACGAAGCGCTTCAGTCAAGGCCTCGCCCTGAAGTTCCACATGTCGACTCACTCTGGGGAGAAGCCCTACAGGTGTAACCAATGCACGAAGCGCTTCCAACGGAAATGCTACCTGAAGATCCACCTGAGGACTCACTCCGGTGAGAAGCCCTACAAGTGTGAACAATGCACGAAGAGCTTCAGTCAGCGCACCGTCCTGAAGACCCACATGAGGATTCACTCCGGAGACAAGCCCTACAGGTGTGACCAATGCACGAAGTGCTTCAGTCTGAAAGGCCACCTGAAGGTCCACATGAGGACTCACTCCGGGGAAAAGCCCTACAAGTGTGACCAATGCACGAAGGGCTTCAGTTTGAAAAGCCACCTGAAGCACCACATGATGACTCACTCTGGGGAGAAGCCCTACAGGTGTGACCAATGCGTGAAGCGCTTCAGTCGGAAAGGCCACCTGAATATCCACATGAGAACTCACTCCGGTGAGAAGCCCTACATGTGTGACCAATGCCCGAAGCGCTTCAGTTATGGCTCCGCCCTGAAGATCCACATGAGGACTCACTCTGGGGAGAAGCCCTACAGATGTGACCGATGCCCGAAGTGCTTCAGTTATAGCTCCGCCCTGAAGATCCACATGAGGACTCACTCCAGTTAAAACCACTGCGTGTGACTGCAGTGCAATGCCAGCTACAGGGACCCAAGCAATTTGCGTGTGCACATGCTCAAGCACACGGGCAATGGGGTGTTTTGACACGGGGTAACGGGACGCTTTGATTGAGACCTGTCTTTTATTGTTTGAAATGACTGCTTTTAGTTTTTCTTTTAATCACGATTAAACGCTTTTAACTTTTGATTTGCTTTCTGTTTTTATTAATTGTGTCTGTGTTGAATAACTTATTTCTAGGACACTTCTGACAGCAAAATGATTTAATGTAGAGCTTGATCAGGGGAAGATACAGGCAGCAAAGTTACCAAGCATACAGTCAATGAGAAGATGGGTGTATTTTGTGGGTCCTTCTTTTCTTTTCTTTTACTTGCTTATTGTGGTGTGCTTATGCGTATGTTGGGGCAATTCAAAAGGTTAAAGGTCCCATGGCATGCCACCACGTGTGGTGTGATTGGCCGTTTCAAGCCGTTTTGGAAATCTGCCCCTTATGACATCACAAGTCGGTGTGTCCACCTTGATGTGTGCTGTATAGATCAGTCTACCAGCCTACACATTAAGGCCTATTCACACCCTACGGTAAATACGGATACGGACCCTTTCGTCCGGTCCCGGAGGTGTTTCGTCCGTCAATGGGTCCGTCGCCTCTGACCTTACGAATGCGTAGTGCTCCGGGAGAAACGGAGCAATACCACCGGAAATCGAGGTGGCAGTATAGAGTCAAAAGTCAGACCATTGCGAAAATAGAGTAGTATAATATCTGATATGTATACAGTGGGGCAAAAAAGTATTTAGTCAGCCACCAATTGTGCAAGTTCTCCCACTTAAAAAGATGAGAAAGGCCTGTAATTTTCATCATAGGTATACCTCGGCTATGAGAGACAAAATGAAAGAAAAAAAATCTAGAAAATCAGTCTGATTTTTAAAGAATTTATTTGCAAATTATGGTGGAAAATAAGTATTTGGTCAATAACAAAAGGTCATCTCAACACTTTTTGCACTTTTTTACAGATTTCGGATGACACAAAGCAAAATCATCTCTACAGATGTCATGTTTGCGATTGTCGATGCCGGTTAATTTTGTTGAAAACGACAGTCCCTGCCCTCTAGAGGATTTATTGCGTAACATCCACAACAACACCGAAACCAGACGGAGGTATGAAAGGTAGTTCCGGAGGAAACGTTTGGGTCGGACGGATGAATTTCGTCCGGATCCGGAGGTATGAATCTATGGCGAGTGGATAGTGCCACGGTTCCCCAGCCTAAGGAGACTGTCGTGTGGAATTGACGTCTCACCTACGTGTGGATAAGTACGTCGCCTCACCGCGCCCTCACGCCGTCGTGACTCTAATGTACTGCGATCTTAAATTATTTTCATTTTCTTTCACACAGACATTAAGTTGAGTTTATTGTTTTGTTTTTTTCCCTACAAACACCCCTATAGGCTATATGTATATTAGGGAACAGGTGGCGGCTGGTGACTGAAAAAAATGTGGGCGGCTGGTGACTGAAAAAATTGGAGAGGACAGGGAGGGAAGACCAGTCCACGTCGTCATGTTATTTTATACTACTTATCCCTATTTTCTTATATTCAATGAAAATTAAACAGTAAAACAATGTCTTACAAGATTTCTTAAAAACAACATAATTTTATTCAATCCTACTGGTTTCAGATTAACACAGGCCTAATGAAAAAGACAGCATTTATAATGGATGTGGGATTGTTAGCCTACATTACTAACTCAACAACAGTAGGCTACGTTTGCAAGCACCTCATACACTAAAAACATTATACCCACATGAAAAATTAAGTGCATTGTTGCCAGTTGTTGGATAATTCACAAATTGTAACAAATTGATGGCTAGTCATACACAAGGATGAAAAATATTACCCTTGTGGTCAATTATGCTTAGCTTTATTGATTAACTTTTACTGTTTCAATTTTAGGCCCCTAAATGAAAAATGTTCGTCTTGGAAATGTCTTCATTGCTGAGTAAACAAACTGAAGACACGCGCGTAAATGGGGCGACGTGGGTTTCACACGTCCTAGTCCAGACGTCCAGAGCAGGTGTCACACCAAATTTGTACCGGCTGACAAATTTGTACCGGGTGACGTAATCCATTCACAACCTGCTAGCAAACAGATGACCGCGGATATTCGCGTCAAGACGTAGGAAGTTCGCGAACATCCTGATATAGTTCACGGAACGCGACCAGACAGATAACACATTACATTTATTAGCGTTCCTAATTACATTTATTAGAGTTACTAACTTTATATTCGTATTGGATTTTATTGTTTAATCGCATTAAGCTAGTAAACTGAGTGTATAAAGCAGGTTTTCAAAAAAACATTCGCGCTCATGTGTTGCCAGAGACAAAAATAACTATATCGAACTATATCTATAATATAATATATATAATATCTATAAATATATCTATGAACTATATCGAGAATGTTCGCGAACTTTCCTACGTCATTCGACGCGATCGTCCGCGGTCATCTCGCGATCGTCCGCGGTCATCTCGCGATCGTCCGCGGTCGCGGGTCATCGGTCTGCTACTGTGCTAGCAGGTTTGAATGGATTACGTCACCCGGTACAAATTTGGCAGCCGGTACAAATTTGGTGTGACACAGGCGTAAATTTGTTGGTAATTCTAACATACGCTGTCGTCACGTCACCGCTGTTGTCACAGTTAAAATTGTACCGGGGGCGAAAATTGTACCGGCCTACGTCATCGTTTGTTTACATCCTGACAACATTGTTTCCAAACGATGAAATAACAATAATACAGAATAGCGGATCGGCTATCTGTATTATGATAGATAGCGATTAAACAATTGTTTTTTACTTTATATTTGTATTGTATTTAATTTGTTTAATCGAAACAATAAAAAAAATTGACCGCGAAACGGGCGATTGCGTCAAATGACGTATGCTTTGCCGCGTCAAATGACATTTGTCATTTGACGGCGATCGCCCGTTTCGGCGGGCAAATTTTTTTATTGTTTCTGATTAACAATTAAATACAATACAGAATTTAAAGTAAAAGCAATTGTTATCGCTATCTATCATATACAGATGGCGACCGCTATCTGTATATGTTATTTCGTCTTGGAAACTGTTTTCTGCATCGCGTCGTCTGATTGCCGGGCAGGTGTCAGGATGTAAACAAACGATGACGTAGGCCGGTACATTTCGACCCCGGTACAATTTAACGTGCAACGTCACACGTTCTTCAGTGCACGTGCTGTGACGGTCGACGCCTGTCTCTGATCTGCTGTCCCATCCACTCCCATTCAAAAATCCACACGTTCAGACGGCGACGGGAGGGGAGGTTGCTCCTTCTCCTTCTCCTGGTAATCCTTGATTTGGCACTATCCACTCGCCATATGAATCGGCCTTTAGACTGTAGCAAACGTTCATCTATCCGTCACACATTTAGGTGGACATGCCCACTTGTGATATCATAAGGGGCAGATTTCCAAAGCGGCTTGTAGCGGCTAATCACACCACACCTGGTGGCATGCATGGGAACTTTAACTGCAACAAAGTGGATTCACCACCCCCTAGTGGTTCCAAATTCAATAACCGTACTTAAAGATGGCTTTGTTGAACGGCCTCGGGGCCTCCTTCTAGTCATTCATCAGACTCGTTCACCCTAAAGCTACTTACAGTATATACATTCATGTGATTCAAGGAGCTGTAGGGGTTAAACAGTGAATACAGATACAAGCGATTTAGCAGTAGTTAGGGGTTAAACAGATACATATAAGGGCCAGGTAGGGGTTAGGGGGAATCTTGCCGTCATGAATACTTAATGGTTATGATTTACTCAGGGACTCATGCTGTAGAGTTGACTGTTTAATATTTCCACTCGAAGTCATACACGGACATGGCATACTGAGCTATAACATGTGACTCCAACACGGTCAATAACCTTTGAACCACACATCGAGGAGGCTGTAGTGCGCTCTAGTGACTAACATAGAAATAGCCATATCAACTCACATCACATCTCCCCCCTTGCCCAACAGGCTAAATAAATAAATATTATGACGAAGCTCCTTATCAAAAGTCAAGTGTATAATAAAATAACAAATGGAAATCGTTGCAAAGTTTAAACACAATTGCATCATGTATATTGCTTTACTGTAATATTTTCCATATTTCTTATCACCATAATTGTCTCTCACACCCCTCACTTTCCTCCCATTTTTTTTAGAGGGTGCATCAAACCGGAAAATAAAAATGTCCACATGCTGCACATTTTCAACCAAAGAGATAAACAGATAAACATCTCTACTTTGAAACCTAGTCCTTGACCCTGACGGGTGCTTTAACTTCTCCCAGCCAAGACTTTCCTTGGAGAAAACCTCGGACTGATGGGTACTACTGTAGCTGGAGTGACAGGGGCAACAACAGACGTGGGAGTGGAACCCGTGTCACAAGAAGAGTCATGGTTTAGGTCACTATTCCCTTGTGCTGTTATTGGCACTGATGGCACCTCCTGGACATGTCTCTTGTTCCTGCGGGCGACCGTGCCCTGCTCAGTTTGCATTAGGGCTTTGACTTTTGCCCAAAAATCATATTCAAAGTTTGTTTGTTTATTAATATTAATATTTCAATATATTCGAATATTTTTTAATACTATATTGAGCATTAAATGCCTTCAGTAAGACCTGGATTGGGCTTCGCGAGGTTTGTTTACCGCGTAGCTATGGTTACCGGTCTTGTGTGTTCCAACGGTTTATTAGGTTTCTAATAAATCGCTTTCTAATCAATACTTCATTCACTGCCTCTTCCGGGCTCATTACAACATTATGAATAGACTGCGTCGGGTTCTCCGACGTCTCTCCCTCTTGGCCTGCCCATAACAGCTTCCAATATTAAGGGCTGCCAAATATTCGTGATTATTATATATATATATATTATATATATATATATATATATATATATATATTATATATATATATTAATTAATATTTTTATTTATTTTTTGATATTCAAATTATATTCGAAAACGAAGTTCCGAGTCAAAGCCCTAGTTTGCATGTAGTTGGACCTGTCTCCGGTGCTTTTCCAATGACTTTAGCCGGAGTCTTCCAGGCTTTTTCTTCATCCAGTTTGACGTTGACACTCTGACCCGGCTGGAGAGTAGGCAAAGGTCGTGCTGAATGACACCTGTTGTAGAAGGAGCGATGGGCATTTTTGGTCTGCTCGTCTCTGAGTTCAACAGCTTTTTGGTCAATAGGACTTGGATGCAACTGCGTTGGCAGCATGGGGACTGTCATCCTGATCTGTCGACTGGTCATAAGTTGGCCAGGACTGAGACCGGTTGCAGTGATCGGGGTGGGTCGGTAGCTCATCAGAGCCAGGAGAGGTTTCTTTTAGCTGTGGCAACAGCCCTTTCCGTCGTCCGATTAGCCTCTTTCAAAAAGAAATAAGCAAGGAAACAAAAAAGGGATGAATGGAACTCATAATGAAAACAATAAAGGCGCTACCAAGGCAGGGAGAAGCTATAGCTGAAAGCTTTTATTTTCTATTATCTTTAAATCGTTGAACTGTTACTTGAAGGACATTCAAGGTGTGCTGCTAGGGTAACCAGCAGAGAGCAGAGCTCTGGAGAAACATCTGCTTAGCGTTAACTGACGAAACGGGAAGAATCATCGGCTGAACACACAAGAACATTCAGTTGGCTCACTGAGTTCTGAATCACTCATATGCTTTATTAACAAGTATAATAGAGAAGAAAGAACCTTACATGACCACAATAAACACAACATTAAAAATATATGTTTCTATATTCAGTTTAGGTAATTCACAACAGGAACATCAGCCTTTTCTAAAGGCTACTTGCATCTATCAATTAATATCAAATCTGCTTGGAATGGAATCATTTTAGATTTGAAATACATTTTATATTTTCCTTTTGTGAAACCTGCTTGCTAACCTTATGGAAGATCTATCATGCTAAACTTTTCAGAAGTCAAATAAATTGTGGCATTTGGAATATAGTTGTGTGCAAGTATTTAAATCAACACAAATATAAAAGTGTTATATCTCTCCGCGGGTCCTGACGCATATAATCCAAGATCAAAAACACATATGTTTCATGAGAAACTTTTAAACAACCCCCTACTCACTTTAAATCCCTCTCAAGCATTTGGCAGACACAAGGGGGCAATTGCTCTGTCGCTAGCCACTTTTTAAAGTTTAACACGGTTCTAAACTCAAGAAGTCATGTGACGTCTTAAGCGCCTGTGTCATATGTAGGCCTACTTGTGGTTTTACCTGCAGCTGCGTTTTACCTTGATCTCAATTGCTGTCTTCAGAGAAATTCACATCAGACGCTAGAGGACGTATTTTGTGCGCGTTAGTCTAATCTCGAAACGAACGTGGTTTTATAGAGGAGACTAAACCAGTTTGCAGGATGAAACAAGGCTCCATTATAACCGACACACACACACACGCACGCACGCACGCACGCACACAGAATTAGTTTTATGAATTATTAATAATAGGTAGGCCTATGTATGATACATTTACACTTATTACACCAGATAGGCCTTAAGTACAATACAGGCTACAATATAAGAGTTGCTTAAAGTGCCCAACTAAAACTCTACAAAGAACAGATTATTTGTATGTAAAAAAATAAATGAATGCACAGAGAATCATACGATTCAAAGAAACATAAAAAGGTCAATGCTTAACTAAAATGGTTAGCAATGACAAGTAATGGATTGACGTAGGCAGATTCCAGACTCAGATTGCCACTTTAAGTTTTCATTTGATAAAAATCAACAGTGTTAACCTTTTGGTCAACCTTTTTTCATCACGACCAACAAAAAACGAGTGTTACCCTCTATGTTTTATTTGATAAATATCGACAGTGGTACCCCTTATATTATTATGTTTTATGTTAGTTTCATTTGATAAAAAACAACAGGGTTAACCTTTTTTTTTCCATGACGACCAATAAAAAACAATAGTGTTACCCGTTGTGTTTTGTTCAATACATTTCAACAGTGTTACCCTTTATGTTGTTTTTCATGATGACTAATGAAAAATGACAGTGTTACCCCTTATACTTTATTTGACAAAAAACACAGTGTTACCCCTTATACTTTATTTGACAAAGACAATTTTTTATTTTTTTTCAAATATGTTTTTTTTCATTACGACCAATAAAAAACACCAGTGTTACCCCTTATATTTTGTTTGACAAAGACAACAGTGATACCCCTTATGTTTTTTTCCATGACGACCAATAAAAAACAAGTGTTAAGGCCCTTTCACACCGGAGACGTATTTTTCGTGCGAATAATTCGCGCGTCAATATTTTTTTCCGAACCCCGGTTTTCATCACGGGTCCATTCACACCGACCGCGAATGTGTCGCGGCGAAAAAGCGGCATAATTTTTTTCCGTCGTGCGGTCGATTTTTCCGAGCTTTCGCCCCGCGAATAAACGCATCAACCAATCATGTGGCGTGAAAAGGAGGTACGTCACAACCCCTACGTCACAACACTGACGGATCTGTTGATAGTCTGTGTCTCTCATTACCCTGTCTTGTTTGACAAACAACACAAAGATTACAAGGACAATGATCTGAAGGACAATGTGTGGCAAAGCATTGCCGATCATCTTGGCTATCAATGAGTTGTTGTTGGATGTAGTAGAGTTGGTAACAAGACGGCAGCGGTCGGGGTTTTGCTAACGTAAACAAACCGGAGCCTGTGAATATTCTCATTTGTCCCGCTCTCTCAAAGGAATTTTAAATCGAAAGCATCTGGACTTGGTTATTTGTCTAGGAGCGTAGGTAGGAGTGGGCCTGGCCGGGCCAGTGCCGCCTACACGAATCACTGGCCCGCCTGTACGTTTCATAAGAAGAAAAATGTAATTGATGCAATTAAATTAACTGCAGTTAATCGACCGTGTTCAATGGGAGTTGTTCTGTGAAATATAAACAAACAAAGCCGACAGATGTAGCGGATCTCTGTTTAAAACGTTGGTGCAGCGCACAAGAGAGAGAGGAGGGGAAAAGAGACAACCTGTTGTAGGCCTATAATAGCTACTGGTATAATAGCTATCAGGTTATGTGCTTTCAAGTACTAAATTAGAATACATGATTTCTCAAAACATACATGACGTCATTGAAGTATAAAGTACATAACGTCCCAGAACATATTGTAACAGACTCAGCACGGTCGCTAAAACACCGAGACCAGTGATTACGAGCCAAACAGCTGCAGACACTGATAACTGATCACTGCCTGAAGAGTTTGAAAGTAGCCTCTAACTTCATGACCGCAGCTCAAACAGACCCGGTGCTTCAGCATGGTGACGCTTTGATAACACAGCTGATCTGCGCTGGTTATCCTCCCGTATATCAGCCGACCGGAGCTTCATTTAAAAAAAAAAAAAAAAAAAGCGCTCCTCGCGGTGGAGCGGAGTTTCCTCTAGGACAGCTGATCAGCTGACATGTGGTCAAGACGTAGCTACAGACCTCACAGTCACAGGTGCATTTCATTATTATAGGAATTCAACCTCAGAGCTGTCTGTCCTCAGACTGTCCTGACCTGTCCCTGGACATCACACAGGGAGAGCATGGAGCTGCCTGTGTGATTGGTTACTGAGTTTTATTGTTTAGGCCTACATAGGTAGCCTAGCTCATCATCACTTGAGGATGTTGCTGAATCCATCATTTTCTGAATGAACTCCCGCGGCGCGGAACTTTGGTTTATAATTGTTGCTTATTCGCGTCGCCGCCGATGTGAATGGTTTTGATACGAAATATTTGGCCGCGAATATTTCGCAATTTCGTGTCGTTTATTCGTTACGTCCGTGGTGTGAAAGGACCTTTACCCCTTTTTTTTTCATGATGACCAATAAAAAACGACAGTGTTACCCCCTATGTTTTATTTGATAAATATTGACAGTGTTACCCCCTTATGCTTTATCTGATAAATATCGACACTGTTACCCCTTATTTTTTATCTGATAAATATCGACAGTGTTACCCCTTATGCTTTATCTGATAAATATCGACAGTGTTACCCCCAATGTTTTTTTCATGACAACCGATAAAAAACGACAGTGTTACCCCTTATGTTTTTTTCATGACAACCGATAAAAAACGACAGTGTTACCCCTTATGTTTTATCTGATAAATATCGACAGTGTTATCCCTTATGTTTTATCTGATAAATATCGACAGTGTTACCCCTTATGTTTTATCTGATAGATATCGACAGTGTTACCCCTTATGTTTTTTTCATGACAACCGATAAATATCGACAGTGTTACCCCTTATGTTTTATCTGATAAAAAATGAAAGTTTTACCCCTTATGTTTTATCTGATAAATATCGACAGTGTTACCCCTTATGTTTTATCTGATAAAAAACGACAGTGTTACCCCTTATGTTTTTTTTCATGACGACCAATAAAAAACGACAGTGTTACCCCTTATGTTTTTTTTCATGACGACCAATAAAAAACGACAGTGTTACCCCTTATGTTTTTTTCATGACAACCGATAAATATCGACAGTGTTACCCCTTACGTTTTAGCTAATAAAAAACGACAGTGTTAACCCTTATGTTTTATCTGATAAATATCGACAGTGTTACCCCTTATGTTTTATCTGATAAATATCGACAGTGTTACCCCTTATGTTTTATCTGGTAAATATCGACAGTGTTACCCCTTATGTTTTTTTTCATGACAACCGATAAAAAACAGTTTTACCCCTTATGTTTTATCTGATAAATATCGAGTGTTACCCCTTATGTTTTATCTCATAAATATCGACAGTGTTACCCCTTATGTTTTATCTCATAAATATCGACAGTGTTACCCCTTATGTTTTATCTGATAAATATCGACAGTGTTACCCCTTATGTTTTATCTGATAAATATCGACAGTTTTACCCCTTATGTTTTTTTAATGTTGACCAATAAAAATGAACAGATGTAACCCTGTATACGTTTTTGCGGGTATCCGAACCGGAGCTGAATAGAGTGTTCGCCCCCGAACTTATCAATGCACCATCAAGACACTGAATAAGGTCATCACAATGGTTACACTTGACTTCATAATTTGCATGAAATAGAAATATGAGTTAAAGATCAGAGGACATCAACCGGACTCGAACCCCGGTCTCCAGGCGGTTAGCTCACTGCTCTAATCCACTTCCCACTGAGGTTTTGTAAATTCGGTAGGGTCTGAGGTTATATTATGACATGTTAGCATTATGGTTAAAATTAAAGATAGCTTGTTTTCCACAGAAATTGAGTCGTGGTCTCCAGGTTTTTTTTTCATGACGACCGATAAAAAACGACAGTGTTACCCCTTATGTTTTATCTGATAAATATCGACAGTGTTACCCCTTATGTATTTTTTCATGACAACCGATAAAAAACGACAGTTTTACCCCTTATGTTTTATCTGATAAATATCGACAGTGTTACCCCTTATGTTTTTTTTCATGACAACCGATAAAAAACGACAGTATTACCCCTTTTGTTTTATCTGATAAAAAACGACAGTGTTACCCCTTATTTTATCTGATAAATATCGACAGTGTTGCCTCTTATGTTTTATCTGATAAATATCGACAGTGTTACCCCTTATGTTTTATCTGATAAATATCGACAGTGTTACCCCTTATGTTTTTTTTCATGACAACCGATAAAAAAACGACAGTCTTACCCCTTATGTTTTATCTGATAAAAAACGACAGTGTTACCCCTTATGTTTTATCTGATAAATATCGACAGTGTTACCCCTTATGTTTTATCTGATAAAAAATGACAGCGTTACCCCTTATGTTATTTTTCATGACGACCGATAAAAAACGACAGTGTTACCCCTTATGTTTTTTCTCATGACGACCGATAAAAAACGACAGTGTTACCCCTTATGTTTTTTTCATGACAACCGATAAAAAACGACAGTGTTACCCCTTATGTTTTATCTGATAAAAAATGACAGTGTTACCCCTTATGTTTTATCTGATAAATATCGACAGTGTTACCCCTTATGTTATATCTGATAAAAAACGACAGTGTTACCCCTTATGTTTTATCTGATAAATATCGACAGTGTTACCCCCTATGTTTTATCTGATAAATATCGACAGTGTTACCCCTTATGTTTTATCTGATAAAAAATGACAGTGTTACCCCTTATGTTTTATCTGATAAATATCGACAGTGGTAACCCTTATGTTATTTTTCATGACAACCGATAAAAAACGACAGTTTTACCCCTTATGTTTTATCTGATAAATATCGACAGTGTTACCCCTTATGTTTTTTTTCATGACAACCGATAAAAAACGACAGTATTACCCCTTTTGTTTTATCTGATAAAAAACGACAGTGTTACCCCTTATTTTATCTGATAAATATCGACAGTGTTGCCTCTTATGTTTTATCTGATAAATATCGACAGTGTTACCCCTTATGTTTTATCTGATAAATATCGACAGTGTTACCCCTTATGTTTTTTTTCATGACAACCGATAAAAAAACGACAGTCTTACCCCTTATGTTTTATCTGATAAAAAACGACAGTGTTACCCCTTATGTTTTATCTGATAAATATCGACAGTGTTACCCCTTATGTTTTATCTGATAAAAAATGACAGCGTTACCCCTTATGTTATTTTTCATGACGACCGATAAAAAACGACAGTGTTACCCCTTATGTTTTTTTCATGACGACCGATAAAAAACGACAGTGTTACCCCTTATGTTTTTTTCATGACAACCGATAAAAAACGACAGTGTTACCCCTTGTGTTTTATCTGATAAAAAATGACAGTGTTACCCCTTATGTTTTATCTGATAAATATCGACAGTGTTACCCCTTATGTTTTATCTGATAAAAAACGACAGTGTTACCCCTTATGTTTTATCTGATAAATATCGACAGTGTTACCCCCTATGTTTTATCTGATAAATATCGACAGTGTTACCCCTTATGTTTTATCTGATAAAAAATGACAGTGTTACCCTTATAAGGGTTACCACTGTCGATATTTATCAGATAAAACATGTTATTTTTCATGACGACCGATAAAAAACGACAGTGTTACCCCTTATGTTTTATCTGATAAAAAATGACAGTGTTACCCCTTATGTTTTATCTGATAAATATCGACAGTGTTACCCCTTATGTTATTTTTCATGACGACCGATAAAAAACGACAGTGTTACCCCTTATGTTTTATCTGATAAATATCGACAGTGTTACCCCTTATGTTTTTTTCACGTTGACCAATAAAAATTATGTTATTATGTTTTATCTGATAAATATCGACAGTGTTACCCCTTATGTTTTATCTGATAAATATCGACAGTGTTACCCCTTATGTTTTTTTTCATGACAACCGATAAAAAACGACAGTATTACCCCTTTTGTTTTGTCTGATAAAAAACGACAGTTTTACCCCTTATTTTATCTGATAAATATCGACAGTGTTGCCTCTTATGTTTTATCTGATAAATATCGACAGTGTTACCCCTTATGTTTTATCTGATAAATATCGACAGTGTTACCCCTTATGTTTTTTTTCATGACAACCGATAAAAAAAAGACAGTCTTACCCCTTATGTTTTATCTGATAAAAAACGACAGTGTTACCCCTTATGTTTTAATCTGATAAAATATCGACAGTGTTACCCCTTATGTTTTATCTGATAAAAAATGACAGCGTTACCCCTTATGTTTATTTCTCATGACGACCGATAAAAAACGACAGTGTTACCCCTTATGTTTTTTCTCATGACGACCGATAAAAAACGACAGTGTTACCCCTTATGTTTTTTTCATGACGACCGATAAAAAACGACAGTGTTACCCCTTATGTTTTATCTGATAAAAAATGACAGTGTTACCCCTTATGTTTTATCTGATAAATATCGACAGTGTTACCCCTTATGTTTTATCTGATAAAAAACGACAGTGTTACCCCTTATGTTTTATCTGATAAATATCGACAGTGTTACCCCTTATGTTTTATCTGATAAATATCGACAGTGTTACCCCTTATGTTTTATCTGATAAAAAATGACAGTGTTACCCCTTATGTTTTATCTGATAAATATCGACAGTGGTAACCCTTATGTTATTTTTCATGACGACCGATAAAAAACGACAGTGTTACCCCTTATGTTTTATCTGATAAAAAATGACAGTGTTACCCCTTATGTTTTATCTGATAAATATCGACAGTGTTACCCCTTATGTTATTTTTCATGACGACCGATAAAAAACGACAGTGTTACCCCTTATGTTTTATCTGATAAATATCGACAGTGTTACCCCTTATGTTTTATCTGATAAATATCGACAGTGTTACCCCTTATGTTTTTTTCACGTTGACCAATAAAAATGGCCAGATGTAACCCTGTCTACAATTTTGCGGGTATCTGACCCGGAGCTGAATAGAGTGTTAGCCCCCGAACTTATCAATGCACCATCAAGACACTGAATAAGGTCATCACAATGGTTATACTTGACTTCATAATTTGCATGAAATAGAAATATGAGTTAAAGATCAGAGGACATCAACCGGACTCGAACCCCGGTCTCCAGGGGGTTAGCTCACTGCTCTAATCCACTTCCCACTGAGGTTTGTAAGTTCGGTAGGTCTGAGGTTATATATGACATGTTAGCATTATGGTTAAAATTAAAGATAGCTTGTTTTCCACAGAAATTGAGTCGCGGTCTCCAGGTTTTTTTTTCATGACAACCGATAAAAAACGACAGTGTTACCCCTTATGTTTTATCTGATAAATATCGACAGTGTTACCCCTTATGTTTTTTTTCATGAAAACCGATAAAAAACGACAGTATTACCCCTTATGTTTTATCTGATAAATATCGACAGTGTTACCCCTTATTTTATCTGATAAATATCGACAGTGTTGCCTCTTATGTTTTATCTGATAAATATCGAGAGTGTTACCCCTTATGTTTTTTTCATGACAACCGATAAAAAAACGAGTCTTACCCCTTATGTTTTATCTGATAAAAAACGACAGTGTTACCCCTTATTTTTTATCTGATAAATATCGACAGTGTTACCCCTTATGTTTTATCTGATAAAAAATGACAGCGTTACCCCTTATGTTATTTTTCATGACGACCGATAAAAAACGACAGTGTTACCCCTTATGTTTTTTTTCATGACGACCGATAAAAAACGACAGTGTAACCCCTTATGTTTTTTTCATGACAACCGATAAAAAACGACAGTGTTACCCCTTATGTTTTATCTGATAAAAAATGACAGTGTTACCCCTTATGTTTTATCTGATAAATATCAACAGTTTTACCCCTTATGTTTTTTTCATGTTGACCAATAAAATGGGACAGATGTAACCCTGTCTACATTTTGGCGGGTATCCGAACCGGAGGTGAATAGACTGTTAGCCCCCGAACTTATCAATGTTCCATCAAGACACTGAATCAAGTCATCACAATGGCTATACTTGATTTCATAATTTGCATGAAATAGAAATATGAGTAAAAGATCAGAGGACATCAACCGGACTCGAACCCCGGTCTGCAGGGGGTTAGCTCACTGCTCTAATCCACTTCCCACTGAGGTTTGTAAGTTCGTTAGGTCTGAGGTTATATATGACATGTTAGCATTATGGTTAAAATTAAAGATAGCTTGTTTTCCACAGAAATTGAGTCGCGGTCTCCAGGTTTTTTTTTCATGACGACCGATAAAAAACGACAGTGTTACCCCTTATGTTTTATCTGATAAATATCGACAGTGTTACCCCTTATGTTTTATCTGATAAATATCGACAGTGTTACCCCTTATGTTTTATCTGATAAAAAATGACAGTGTTACCCCTTATGTTTTATCTGATAAAAAACGACAGTGTTACCCCTTATGTTTTATCTGATAAATATCGACAGTGTTACCCCTTATGTTTTATCTGATACAAAATGGCAGTGTTACCCCTTATGTTTCATCTGATAAATATCGACAGTGTTACCCCTTGTTTTATCTGATAAATATTGACAGTGTTACCCCTTATGTTTTATCTGATAAATAACGACAGTGTTACGTTACGTGTTATGTTTTTTTTCATGACGACCAATAAAAAACGACAGTGTTACCCCTTATGTTTTATCTGATAAAAAATGACAGTGTTACCCCTTATGTTTTATCTGATAAATATCAACAGTTTTACCCCTTATGTTTTTTTCATGTTGACCAATAAAATGGGACAGATGTAACCCTGTCTACGTTTTGGCGGGTATCCGAACCGGAGGTGAATAGAGTGTTAGCCCCCGAACTTATCAATGTTCCATCAAGACACTGAATCAAGTCATCACAATGGTTACACTTGACTTCATTTTTTGCATGAAATAGAAATATGAGTTAAAGACCAGAGGACATCAACCGGATTCGAACCCCGGTCTCCAGGGGGTTAGCTCACTGCTCTAATCCACTTCCCACTGAGGTTTGTAAGTTCGTTAGGTCTGAGGTTATATATGACATGTTAGCATTATGGTTAAAATTAAAGATGGCTTGTTTTCCACAGAAATTGAGTCGCAGTCTCCAGGGTTTTTTTTCATGACGACCGATAAAAAACGACAGTGTTACCCCTTATGTTTTATCTGATAAATATCGACAGTGTTACCCCTGATGTTTTATCTGATAAATATCGACAGTGTTACCCCTTATCTTTTATCTGATAAAAGATGACAGTGTTACCCCTTATGTTTTATCTGATAAAAAACGACAGTGTTACCCCTTATGTTTTATCTGATAAATATCGACAGTGTTACCCCTTATGTTTTATCTGATAAAAAATGGCAGTGTTACCCCTTATGTTTCATCTGATAAATATCGACAGTGTTACCCCTTGTTTTATCTGATAAATATTGACAGTGTTACCCCTTATGTTTTATCTGATAAATAACGACAGTGTTACGTTACGTGTTATGTTTTTTTTCATGACGACCAATAAAAAACGACAGTGTTACCCCTTATGTTTTTTTCATGACAACCGATAAAAAACGACAGTGTTACCCCTTATGTTTTATCTGATAAAAAATGACAGTGTTACCCCTTATGTTTTATCTGATAAATATCGACAGTGTTACCCCTTTTGTTATTTTTCATGACGACCGATAAAAAACAACAGTGTTACCCCTTATGTTTTTTTTCATGACGACCGATAAAAAACGACAGTGTTACCCCTTATGTTTTATTTGATAAATATCGACAGTGTTACCCCTTATGTTTTATTTGATAAAAAACGACAGTGTTACCCCTTATGTTTTATCTGATAAATATCGACAGTGTTACCCCTTATGTTTTATCTGATAAATATCGACAGTGTTACGTTACGTGTTATGTTTTTTTCATGACAACCGATAAAAAACGACAGTGTTACCCCTTATGTTTTATCTGATAAAAAATGACAGTGTTACCCCTTATGTTTCATCTGATAAATATCGACAGTGTTACCCCTTATGTTATTTTTCATGACGACCGATAAAAAACGACAGTGTTACCCCTTGTGTTTTTTTTCATGACGACCGATAAATAACGACAGTGTTACCCCTTATGTTTTATCTGATAAAAAAACGACAGTTACCCCTTATGTTTTATCTGATAAATAACGACAGTGTTACCCCTTATGTTTTATTTGATAAAAAACGACAGTGTTACCCCTTGTGTTTTTTTTGATGACGACCGATAAAAATACGACAGTGTTACCCCTTATGTTTTATTTGATAAATATCAACAGTGTTACCCCTTATGTTTTTTTTCATGACGACCAATAAAAAACGACAGTGTTACCCCTTATGTTTTTTTCATGACAACCGATAAAAAACGACAGTGTTACCCCTTATGTTTTATCTGATAAATATCGACAGTGTTACCCCTTATGTTTTTTTCATGTTGACCAATAAAATGGGACAGATGTAACCCTGTCTACGTTTTTGCGGGTATCCGAACCGGAGCTGAATAGAGTGTTAGCCCCCGAACTTACTTACTTAAAATTAAAGATAGCTTGTTTTCCACAGAAATTGAGTCGCGGTCTCCAGGTTTTTTTTTCATGACGACCGATATAAAACGACAGTGTTACCGCTTATGTTTTATCTGATAAAAAACGACAGTGTTACCCCTTATGTTTTATCTGATAAATATCAAAAGTGTTACCCCTTATGTTTTATCTGATAAATATCGACAGTGTTACCCCTTATGTTTTATCTGATAAATATCGACAGTGTTACCCCTTATGTTTTATCTGATAAATATCGACAGTGTTACCCCTTATGTTTTATCTGATAAATATCGACAGTGTTACCCCTTATGTTTTATCTGATAAATATCGACAGCAGTGTTACCCCTTAT
This sequence comes from Melanogrammus aeglefinus, assembly GCA_900291075.1. NCBI lineage: Eukaryota > Metazoa > Chordata > Actinopteri > Gadiformes > Gadidae > Melanogrammus > Melanogrammus aeglefinus. Next base: position 3,073 of record OLKM01003149.1, on the reverse strand, counting down.
GTTTTTATTCTGATAAATATCGACAGTGTTACCCCTTTATGTTTTTTTTCATGTTGACCCATAAAAAACAAACAGGTCTACGTCTTTTGCAGGTATATCCGACCGGAGCTGGACTAGGTATCCGAGCTCGGACCGATAGAGCATGTTCGTTCGCCCCTGAACTTATCAATGCACCATCAAGACACTGATTAAAGTCATCACAATGGTTATATTTGACTTTATAATTTGCATGAAATAGAAATCAGAGTCATCCATCAGAGGACATCAACCGGACTTGAACCCTGGTCTTCATGGGGGTTAGCTCACAGCCCTACTCCACGTCCCACTGAGGTTTATAATTTACATATGTCTGAGGTTATGACATGTTAGCATTACGGTTAAAATTAAAGATGGCTTGTTTTCCACAGAAATTGAGTCACCGTCTCCAGGGGGTTAGGCAGAGTGCACTCCACTGCACCACTGAGGCAATGACAACACCCAATAATCAATCATCAATAAAGAGGATATGCATGACATTAAAATGTATGTGTGTATTTCTATTATTTCCCTTGTTTTTTTCCATGAAGACCAATAAAAGACAACAGTGTTACCCCTTATGGTTATTTCATGACGACAGATAAAAAACGAGTGTTGCCCTTTCCGTTTCATTTGATAAAAGACAACAGTGTTACCCCTTATGTTTTATTTGACAAAGACACTTTTTTTTTCAAATATGTTCATTTTCATGACGACCAATAAAAAACAAGTGTTACACAGTGTTAAAGACATCAAAATGGTTATATTTGACTTTATAATTCGCATGAAATAAAAAAAAGTCTTCCATTCCCTCAGAGGACATCAACCGGACTTGAACCCCGGTCTCCAGGGGGGTAGCTCACAGCTCTCTCCACAGCAATCACGTCTAACCTCTGCGTGAAGCTGAAGCTGCGTCTTAAACTCCAAAACCTGTTTTAAGGCGTACGGTTTTAAAGCGCAGCAATGCTAACTGACAGACAGAGCAATTGGCCCGAGGTTTCCTTGCAACAGGTTTTATTGAAGACTTTCCCTCAAACTTCACTTTGAAAACTATTTTAAAAAATCGATTTCATCGATTTTGGAACGATTTCATTTAAATTTACAATTTCGATTCTTAGTGCATAAGATCGATTTTTTGTTACCATTATATATAATTTTTGCACTATAATAAACTATGCCTTAATGCAATTAGCAGTTGTAGTTGTAGTTCAAGTACACTTTCACTTGCAATTCTAATTTCAAAATTAGACTTTTGAGACTTGAGACAGTTTTGTTTACAGCTCAAGTTTAAACTGCAATTTACAAGTTTGCACTTAAAACCTGTTGTTTAAGGTGAAGAGAAAAAATAAAGTACATTTGTATTTTGTAACACAGTTAAGCCACTTTCATTATGTAAGAGCAGATTATATCGAATCGAATCGTGATTAATCGATTCAGAACCTCATGAATTAAAATCGAATCGATTTAGGAAATTGGCCACGATACCCAGCCCTAAAAACTATACAGATAAACACACACAACAGAAATCATGACATTATCTTTGCATAAAATCGTAAATTACACAGCACACACAAAGTCAAATAAGCAGAACATAATACAGGGAAATAGCAAACACATAACCCGTTGGCTGCATGCTATTAACAGGGACTTAAACCTTTATTCTTCTTTACCGCCCCCCCCCCAAGTCTGCGGGGGCACCATCCGCCTTCAATGTGGTGTTGTTGAATTAACAATTTATATAAATGTTTATCCTTAAACAATGTAAAAACAGTGTTTTAAATTGTAAATACAGCATAACCATAAAGTAATTTCCTCTATACTTACTTTCTATTATGAAAAATAATAAATAATAATAATAAGTATAATAATCATATCTTATCTTTCATGATGACTGTGAGAAAGAGCTTTTTGAACCCCCAACTCACATGCAGGACGGGACGCACCCAAGGAGTGAATAACTGGTTTACCTACAGTTCCAAAAATGTTCAAAAGTCAAACAAAAGAATACAGCCTCTCATCAAGCTGTTGCATATCAAATGCCCGCCTGTTTTTCTTTCCCTCACCCAGTCTCCCCATTAAATAGGCCAACCAGTCAGAGGCCAATTAATTGGGGGAGCCCACTTTGGAAAGGTGACACATCAGTACACAACCATGATCATCATCAAACGCCACCGAAAAAGAGCCCTAACACTATATCTTCATTAAACGATGCATACAAATATATATACAGACACACACACACACACACAACACAATTACACCAACCATAACAACGCCACTCACAAGCACAAACGCCACCTCGCCCCCACTTCTTTATTACTATTACCGGTACTATAAGTGTGTGTGCCAACATTATGCTACCGCACGTTTCACTAAGATCAGGAAAACAACTTGTAGAAAAATAAGTGTACGGACGTAGTAAATAAGACCATGTTATTCCAAGAAGCAACGACTTTCACTTACAAAAAGTCCAACAGGGAAACAAAACCAGGTAACATGTGTACTCGCACAGTACACAACTGAACATAAGCATACAAAAACTTGAACAAAAACTTGAAACTTGAATAAAGTTTCATAAAAGAAAGACTTAAAACCCACAGCAAGCACGGATTGAATAAAGTAAGAAAAATAAAAAATATGAGTAACACAAGTGCGGCTGGGATTATAAACTCATATCTACCGCCAGATACTAGGGTGAAATTCATTCATATACATGAAATTAAATGAAATTAACTTTACATTGATATAGCGCTTTTCAAGTCACCCATAGCGCTTTACAATGAAGGGGGGGGACCTCCCTATCCACCACCCATGTGTAGGACCCACATGGGGGGTGCACAGCAGCCAATCGGCGCCAGAACGCTCACCATCCACCAGCTTGAGGCCGAGAGTGAGGGGATTAAGGAATCAGCCAATTATACAGGAGGATGATTAGGGGGCCAGATTGAATGAGCCTGGTTGGGCAGCTTTAGCCAGGACCCCTGAGGAAACCCCTACTCTTTTTGAGATAAGTGCCCTGGGATCTTTAATGACCTCAGTGAGTCAGGACCTCGGTTTT
>OLKM01003148.1:0-42757 GCA_900291075.1 Melanogrammus aeglefinus | reverse complement strand
ACCTGCAATGAGAGAGAGGAGGAAGAGGAAATTGACCTACGTTCTTGACGTCCAGAAAGGAGACCAGGACTGTAGCAGCCCCGACAGCCACCTGGCTCATGAGGCTCCGTCGCGTGTTGGTAGGGACACGCGTCAGCGGTGCTATACCAGGTTGAGTCAGGCCTTGAACACAAAAAGGTGCAAAAGGTCAACACAGTCAAAGCACAGTGAGATGAACCGGAGGTGCAAAGAGTCAACACAAGGACTATGGTGATTGTGAGCACCCATGCAGGCGGACCATGAACAGATTGTGGCTCTTTGGCATGGTACTGGGCTAGTTGTCGAAAGCATGGCGCCAGCGAGCATTATTTGTGTTGGGGAGGAAAGAAAGTGTATGGACAAGCACACTGTCGACACCGCTGACCATTGTGATCCTACAATAAATGACGTATTTCAGCCATTCCAGACTTTTTCTATTGAATTTAAAAAAGCAAAACTTTGACACAGAAGGAGATTGTTGTCAAAATCGATATCTTTATGAAATGGTTAGTGGCCTTTCCATTTTCTACTTATTCCCATGCACTCCAGGTTGTATTGTTCTAAAAGCCAAACATAGGCTCTCGTTGTACGTAAAGCTGTAAATCTACCCAAATTACAGCTTTCATATTCATAAAATCAACGTGCTGTGAAGTGTGTGTTGTAGGTGTATATGATGGCACTACCGCTGCCCATCGCCCTGGCGAAAATGGAGTTGTGAGACCTCGGTCAGCGCGCGTGGGAGAATTGCTGGCGTGTCGATGATGAGCGGTTGGGAGACAGAGATCAGGGGCCAGTGCCAAGGCACGGCCGCCTCAGGTGGGCTCTCCGACGGCAGCTTCAAAGGGGAATGGAGGTTACAACTAGCCCAGGTTCATTGTGAATTTTATGTATACATCGAACCAAGCGGATTTCTCATCCTACTGATTGTTTTACTTCCCAAACGATGCATTGATTCTGAAGGCCAAATGACAGTCAGCATTCATATCTTTGAGCTTGCATTCTTACAGCATGTAAGTCCAAATACTAATAACACACACACACACTGAGCAGTCATGTGTTGTATTACCAGGTGCCAAAGTCGCAAGGGCCATTTCCGAGCCATCTCCTTCCCAATGCAATGAGCGCAATTCCCAGCCAGCCACATACGGACAAAAAACAGTTCACACCTGGACAACCACAGGCACTCCCTAGAAAAGATACAGTCACACCCTAGACAAGCTACAGTCACACTGGACAAAATATAGGCACACCCTAGACAAATACAGGTCACACCCGGACAAGACACAGGTCACACCCTAGGACAAGACAGCTTCACACCTAGAAAACCCACGGTCACCACCCTAGGGCAAGGCACAGTTCAAACCTAGGACAAGCACATCACACCCTAGGACAAGACCAGTTCACACTCGGAAATGGTGTGTCCTGGGTTTATTTCACCAAAGACCACTGCATGACCGTAGGGTTTGTTTCTAACCTCGTTCTTTTAGGCTACCTACGATAGTCCCTACAACGAGTACTCTTCTTCGGTTAGGCGGTGAAAAAAAGAGTAGCAACAGTAGGAGCAGAGAAGCGTCGCACGACACTACTGGTCAGGGGTGCGTTCAAACCAGTGATGTACAGTGCAGACTGCCAATCCTCAGAGTAAAACAGGTGCAGTCTCACAGGGGGGGGCAGATTTAGCCCTTAATATACAGAAATTTGTGTTGGTGTATTAGCCAGGTAGCAACACCTTGCGGATAATTTATCTAATAGCCTTTTGTAGAATGACTAATTTATGCAACACGTTCGTGCAGTACGCGGCTTGGTTGTCAAAAAATACAATATACTGATTAATATATATCAATTCAAAAAAGCGGTACTAGCATAGTGTAGGGATGGGATTCATTTTGATTCATCATGAGTGATTAGTGTACCATTTTCATACTCTTAACGATCCGAGTCCTTTTCGATAACCACTACAGTTACTTTTCTTAATTGTGGATCACACATGTTTAGTGATAAGGAAAATATTAGGAAATAAATGATTGCATTTTAAATTAAATATTAATTCTTAATAATTTGACATCAGTAATTTAATATTGTAATGATAAGAGCACTATACAACTGTATAGTAATAACAGAACATGAATAAACTAGTTTACTAGTTTTCACCAAAGCTAAATTTTGCTACGATACCACACCGATTTCACATTGGTTACTATTTTTAACTGACGACGACGAAAATGTCTGTGTACATACGCTGTACTTTGAGTGGATGTTAAACGGGCTGCTGTGGTACGCCATGAGAGACAGTCTTTTCGACTAGATTGTTCGAGGTACTGCAATAGGCTCTTATTAGGATGCACATGTTATGTGCTTGCCATTGAGGTTGTTGTTTCCCACTATAATATAAACATAGAGATTTCACCCTTTCGCCCATTCAGCCATCCCCAGCAAAGGTAAAGGTCTCATCCATCATCGTTTTTTCGTTAATTTGCTGGATCTGTCTGATTAATGCCCTAAGAGCGGTTTTAGAGAAAACCTGCTGTTTTACTTTGTTGGAGAGGTGAGGGGACGAAACGATATCGCCTCTTAACTGAATATGCTGATATGCATTGCTGCCGCCTCTTGATTGGTAGGACACTGTACCTGAGCTGCAAGAAATGAGCTCTGCTACTTCCTGTTGCGGTGGCGTAGCAAAGCTAGCTAAGCTGGCGGGAGCGTGCCATGGATATAATTTTCGTGCGACGCACACGATGGGTTTTCGCATCCGCTGTTCTCTGTATTTCTCTCATTGCCTAATATAGATGTGGTAAGAGGAAACACTTTCACGCGGGCAGCATGATGCAACTCATAGAGACCCTATAGTATTTCAACAAAAGTATTATTCCAGTTTCTCACGAAGAGACCTTTACTGCCATACTTCACTTGTTTTACTTTAATATCTTGCTACTATCCATTCAAAGACATTGTGTGGACACGCTGCATGATTGGATTGATTTTGACTTAAATGCCCGTGGGCGTCGAGGACACAATATTAGTTAACAGGACTGACGGACAAAAAACATGGCGGGACGAGGCGCGATATGTTATCGATAAGCCCAAACGTTATGATTTTCGGTTTGTAGAAAGTGAACGGTCTTGATAGAACCGGTTTCGTACCTCTCCTAATCAATAGTTGAATTAAGCAACCAAATAGCTGTTGTTTGCGTCCAAAAAGATGAACTTACTCAAATGTAACATTAGATATCTTCAAATAAGGCTGCACCGGTAGGATGAAATGTTAAATCACGTATGATTTGAGGCATAGTTGGTCGTATATAATAGGTTATGTTATTGTGATTTTATTTCGATATTAATGTTCTGATGGAGGTAAGAAGTGGGTAGAGCAGAAAACTGCATACATTTTATTAAAGATCTATTCAGTTACTTCCATTCTGGAAACATACGAGTTATCGTAGGTATTTTCTGTCACTTGCTTGTGACTTGCAATAGCATACTGCTGAGAAGGCGTTCGCCTGTCAACTGGCCCCTGGAAAGGTAACGTATCGCGAATGTAAAAAGGACAATGATGTACGCGTTACACACACCGCTTGTACCGGTCACACCGTCAGACGGTACGTCAAAATCCATACGCAGCGCGAAATCACATCGTGTATTTTCTATACCGTACACCCTACTTCATATGACGTACAGTTTCCATCAGACTCGCGCGTAGCCAGCCTCATCCAACAGCAGCTCAGTTGCGCTGTGTGTTCAAGTTCTGAGCAGTGCTGATATCCGATTGGCAGAGAATGTCAATTATAAGAATTATCCAATGATGTTTCGCAATTCTAGCCTGCATGGCATGCATATGAAGGGCAGCCTCCCCCCCCCAAAAGAAAACTCTCTGGTTCAAACTATTCCCAACTGGGCGCAGACCAAGCTCGCTACATTCCAAGGATACATTGTGATGAACAAGGAGTGGAAGATATAATATATTTATACCAAGAGAAGGTATGGTTTGGTACTTGTATTGTATTCCAGGTGCCACAACCAACTCAAGAATTGAACGGTACCTAACCTCATGGACTTCCTCAAAACAACAACACGTGGTGTGAGGCGCGCAGGTGCTCACCTGTGGAGCCCATGCCGCCGGCGCGCTTCTTCTTGTCTTTGTCCTCCTTATCCTTCTTGTCCTTGTCCTCCTCCTTCTCCTTGGCCTCGTAGTGCTCGCTGCAGATGTGGAGGAGCTGCTGACTTCAACACGTTGCCGAGCTGAGAGGAGAGAGAGCGTACCAGGCGACCAGAGGCCTCGTTGAGCACAACAAAAAAAAGGGATGTTGGATAAAATCACCTCAAATAATTTTTCAAGCACAGAAAAAAAAAAAAATTCAGCGTCAATATGTGAATCCCCAATCGAGATGAAAGGTATGAAATAACACAAAAGTATTGTGATTATTAAGTTTTAGGAGGTATTAGATTTAACCGAGGGGTAAACCTCTGCCGACTTGGGACATCAATGAGCAAATCATTGTGTATCTTTGCCAGCTGAGGTGATTAGGTATGACTAGAGCAATAGGGAGAGAAGGAGACAGCTAGGGGTGGCCGCAACAAAAACACAGGTGACCATGGCAACCCATCAGCATCCCTACAAACTAGCGACCATATGGAAAACGGCTATAGAACGGCATCGATGAAATGCATCCAATTGCGACCCATGACTGACCTCGTAGCACAGATGTCACCCGCGTTGGGGAGCTCCTGAAGGTTCAGGACTACCTGCCAGACCAGCAGGGTGTCTCTAGGCTTCCTTACCTGCGACCTATGAAAAAATTATTTACTACTTTCTGGATTATATGCCAGTAATCAGGCCCATCATCAGAAGAATATTGTTAACACGCAACATACTCGTTCCCTATTCATCATTCTTTGTATTGCCTTGGTTTGTGAATGTCCCTATATAGTATAATGGGATATGGTTCTGCCTGTGTCTGTTTGCTGTGTACCGAGATGGTTGAGTCCCAGCCCCAGTGGCAGCAAGCGGGCGTAGGTGTCCTTGAGCTCCAGCTCGCTCTTCTCCATGATGGTCTGGACGATGGTGGAGGTCACGTCGCCGTTACAGGAGCCCACCGCGATCATGCCACACGCTAGCGCCGTCACACCCGCCACCTGTTTACGTTAACCACATAACCCGTATCACACACTGCGCTAACACTAGAGACCGACGAGACCACAGCACAGATCCAAACCCAGGACAAAGAGAGAGTGTGGTGCAGTCATTCCCAGCATTGTGCTTCATGCACCATCCCATGCGAGACGTGAATCCCATGACGGACAAGAGCAGAGACAGAACGTCCTCCCTGTTGGATCCGGCGTAGGCCAGGCCAAGTCTGCACAGCAGGAAAAAGACACAGGAGGATGTGACCCACACAAGACCACCACCATCCATAGCATCCCAACCCTCCAGAACAACTAAAAACTATAAATAATTTTGGGTGCCCCAAATCCCCCCTAATTTTTCAAAAAAGTGCAACTCTACCATGTAATTGATGTCCAATGCCAGGGATTTTAATAACCAAAACAATAAAGAAACATTTGTACTTATTGCTGGTCTACATGTTTAACCAGACATTCTGTTGGGGGCCCCCAAGGGATGTGTGTTCTAAATGACAGGGGCCCCCTATTGCACCCTTTCAAATGTTACATTTTGACCATTACCATAATGAAATATGGTAATGCTCCGCAGGGCCATATACTGTAGGTGGCATTAGCTCTGGATTAAATGTAGGTAGGTAGAGTAAAGTCAGAAAAAGCACTTTAATAATATAAAAGTACCGTTATATTTGCAGAGTCTGAAAAAACAATATAATGAATAACAGAAGATACAGTGGGGCAAAAAAGTATTTAGTCAGCCACCAATTGTGCAAGTTCTCCCACTTAAAAAGACGAGAGAGGCCCGTCATTTTCATCGTAGGTAAACCTCAGGTAGGTAACCTCAGTATCGTATCAGAAACACAATTGTAGACCTCCACCAGGCTGGGAAGTCTGAATCTGCAATAGGTAAGCAGCTTGGTGTGAAGAAATCAACTGTGGGAGCAATTATTAGGAAATGGAAGACATACAAGACCACTGATAATCTCTCTCAATCTGGGGCTCCACGCAAGATCTGACCCTGTGGGGTCAAAATGATCACAAGAACGGTGAACAAAAATCCCAGAACCACACGGGGGGACCTAGTGAATGACCTCCAGAGAGCTGGGACCAAAGTAAAAAAGCTACCATCACTAACACACTACGCCGCCAGGGACTCAAATCCTGCAGTGCCAGACGTGTCCCCCTGCTAAAGCCAGTGCATCTCCGGGCCCGTTTGAAGTTTGCTAGAGAGCATTTGGTTGATCCAGAACATGATTGGGAGAATATCATATGGTCAGATGAAGCCAAAATATAACTTTTTGTAAAAACTCAACTCGTCGTGTTTGGAGGAGAAAGTATGCTGAGTTGCATCCAAAGAACACCATACCTACAGTGAAGCATGGGGGTGGAAACATCATGCTTTGGGGCTGTTTTTCTGCCAAGGGACCAGGACGTCTGATCCGTGTGACGGAAAGAATGAATGGGGCCATGTATCGTGAGATTTTGAGTGAAAACCTCCTTCCATCAGCAAGGGCCACTGAAGATGAAACGTTGGCTGGGTCTTTCAGCATGACAATGACCCCAAAACACACCGCCCGGGGGCAACGAAGGAGTGGCTTCGTAAGAAGCATTTCAAGGTCCTGGAGTTGCCTAGCCAGTCTCCAGATCTCAACCCCATAGAAAATCTTTGGAGGGAGTTGAAAGTCTGTGTTGCCCAGCGAAGGCCCAAAAACATCACTGCTCTAGAGGAGATCTGCATGGAGGAATGGGCCAAAATACCAGCAGCAGTGTGTGAAAACCTTGTAAAGACTTACAGAAAACGTTTGACCTCTGTCATTGCCAACATAACAAAGTATTGAGATGACCTTTTGTTATTGACCAAATACTTATTTTCCACCATAATTTGCAAATAAATTCTTTAAAAATCACTAGTGATTTTCTTGATTTTTTTTTTTTTTCATTTTGTCTCTCATAGCTGAGGTATAGCTATGAAGAAAATTACAGGCCTCTCTCATCTTTTTAAGTGGGAGAACTTGCACAATTGGTGGCTGACTAAACACTTTTTTGCCCCACTGTATATGGCTACAAATTGCAGATTTGCCACCAAAATAGCCACAACACCACAGAGCACCAGCCAAGAGCACCTCACACACACTGCAGCACCGTTGCCTTGGAAAAGATCATGTTAGAGAATTATTTCTTATACAACTATGTAGGCTATAAATTGATAAATTAGCATTCTTTTAATTCTTTTAGTTTGTGAAATTGCTGATTCTAAAAAAAAAAATCACAATTCATAAATTGAACCGACTGTTTCAAGTGGGATCTTTAGTGCCAACTATAATCTAGATCATTGATAATGATAAATGCAGGTCTACGAATTAGGGGAGACATTGAATATTTGATTAATTTAATCATCAATAGATAGGTATTTAGGTTACTTAGGCCGTATTCACACCTGCCTTGTTTGGTTCTAACCAAACCAAAAAAAACGCTGGTGCGGACCATTTGGGCTGGTGTGAATACAAACCATCAAACTCTGGTGCGGACCAAACAGTCGGACCGAGATCCAGCCAGAGAGCTGGTCTCGGTTCGCTTCCAAACAAACCCTGGTGCGGTTCCCTTGAGATGTGAAAGCAAACGCAGCCCGGTCCGATCCAGTTCTAAAAATCATGCAACTCTATGGATTGAACAGGCATCCGCTCAGCCGCGCACATTAAGGAAATAATTGTGAGGTACCGTTGACTCCAAGATCAACATCATATCTGGTCGGACCAAACAGTCAGGTGAAAATGAGTCGTGGCTCAACATGGAGCAAAGAGGAGACAGAATGTTTATTGGATATTTAGGTCCGATATCCAATAGAGGTTCCGTCTCCTATTCGCTCCATGTTGAGCCACGACTCATTTTCACCCGACGGTCCGACAAAAGCACTTTCAAAGTATGCTCGAAAACTTGCATAAAAATGCTGATGCATTTTTCACATTCAGCAACAGAATGAGGGAGAACGAGTTTGACCGGTCCACTGATGTCATGCTTGATGATTATTTACTTTCACCGACGCTTGACGCTTTAACGCTTTACCCCGCCCCAGACCTTTGTGTCCAATGATTGACAATTGCAACAGTTTATGTGTAAAGGAACCACACCAAACCAAAAAATAAACATTGTATTTTGTTCCGGACCAAAGAGAGTGAACTAATGGCGCTTTTCCACTACACTTTTCCAGCACGACTCGCCTCGACTCGCCTCGCCTCGGCTCGCCTCGACTCGCCTCGACTCGGCCACGTTCCTTTTCCATTACAAAAAGTACCTACTCAACGTGGGCGGGGTCGTCATAGCACGGCGGTGCGAAACTGCGTGACACAAGGGATGTTCTATGCGCGACACAACACAAACAATGGAGGACATGGAGGCAGTGGTGTACTTGCTGCTCGTTCTGTGGCTTTTTGTCACAAACAAAGCAAAAGAAGATAGTCAGAAAAGGCTGCAGGCGGCGAGACAAAACACAACAGAAAAGTACAGGAGAGTTTTGGAAGCCGTACAGTACAGCAGTATGAAGCCGAAGATGAGACGAGTGACGACACTCTCTGACCAATCAGCGGCCAGCAGTGTGTCGACGTCACATTTTAGTACCGGCTTGACTCGCTTGGAACCTCACCAGAGCAGGTACTAAAATAGTACCTGGTACCAGGTACTTTCCCTAGTGGAAACGCAAAAAGAACCGAGGCGAGTCGAGGCGAGTCGAGGCGAGTCGCGCTGGAAAGGTGTAGTGGAAAAGCGCCATAAAGGACTTTCCTGGTGTGAATACACCCTTAGGCCCCATCCACACAGAGCCAATTTTTGGGTGAAACCGCAAAAGTCTTGTGCATTTGGGCCGTGTGGACGGGACCATAGTCTTTAAAAGTGAAATCGCTGCGTCTGTAAAATTGTGTGCACTATAACATTCTATTGGGAAAATGGGGGTGCTAAACGGGGTAATATCACAGCATTGGGAGGATGGGGGTGGTAAACGGGTGATACCACAGCATTGGGAGGATGGGGGTGCTAAACGGGTTGCTACTACAGCAATGGGAGGATGGGGGTACCGTTGGAAAAACGGTTTCAAGACTTGAAAGATTGCCTCAAGACTGCTTTACTTGAGGAAATCGCCTAATTTATGTGCTATCCATTTCAGGAAGATGTTGAGGTTGACTTACTCGCATCAAAAATTGTACCACTGTTGTGTGGAGGATGAGATTTTGATAGTAAAAGCTGATATTGAGCTTAAGTCGAAATTGACAATTTTGGAAATGACCTCAAAGAAAAAGTATACAACCATGAGGAAATGTGCTACCCCCTTGAATTTGGCTTTACTTATTTATGCCATTTATTAGCTTTTTCCCCAAATGAAGATTATTAAATGCTAATACCATTCCACCATGACTGATGATCATTTGGAAACTAGAGTAAGTTTGAGACTAGCTACCAGCAGCTACTGCCCGGACTAGGCATCCCTGGCTAACTATTCATTGCAAGTCATCAGATTATGTACTCAGTATATAAAAATAAATATATGCTTCGCATTTTTTAATGTAGGTAGATGTTTTGTACCTGGTCATTTGAAAGTAACTCGCAAGCCAAAAACACCTGTTCTAGACCGTCTGGAAGTCAAGACAATATATGGCAAAAATCGTAGAAAGTTTGCATGGTTGAATGGTTCATCTGGTACTGTGAATAATCAGACAGAACAGAGGGTCTGAATAGAGACCGCCGTTTGATCTAATTTTAACGCTGCACTACATTTCAGCCCATATCATGATTCATTAAGGCTAACATTTTCAGTCAAACTGAAAGCAGATGACATGACTTGCTGGTAGAGGCGGTCATTGAGCATGGGCACTATGCCTCGCCTGTACACAGCCATGGTGACCATGATGAGCTCAATCATTTCTGAGGTTAAACCATACAAAAGTCTATAAATAATTTGCTTGATTCTATTCAGTATTGATACAGTACGGTATCGATACAGTAGTGCAAAGTATTTCAATAGCTATTTTATTTATTTAGTTTAATCTGAGCATGTTGACCAACTCTTTTTACTTAACAAAAATGCCAATATTCCCAAATTAATTAAAACTTTTGGTTGATGACCTTGCAGCCAACAGGACTGGACTCTAGCAGTGCACTAGGGATGGGACGATTTACGATACTATCGTTAATCGTGATAAAAATACCCACGATTATTTAATCATGCAGAATTCGTCATAATCGTATAATCGCCATAATCCTGAATTTATTGTCCATTTTGTAATCTTTGCGAGGGGCGCAGCGCGCCATGTTGTCCATTTTGTAATCTTTGAGAGGCGCGCAGCGCAGCACGCCATGTAAAAAAAAAGAAAAAAAAAGCCAGTCTCACCAGCATGCTTGCCTGGCACCCAGCCATTTATCACAATCACAGTCAGCACCAGCAGAGGCTCCGGCCCCCCTGTACCCCCCCGCTAAGAAGGTGAAGTCGGAAGTGTGGGGGTATTTTGGTTTCCTCACCAAGGACAACAAAAGCGACGTTAATAGCCCCACCTGCTGGATCTGCCGCAAGAGTGTGTGTGCACCATCAGCGAACACTTCCAACTTAACAGTCCACCTCAGTGACAAACACCCCTCTGTATTCGCGGGACTCAAGGTAAAATGTGCTTTCTTTGTCTCAGTTTCCTCCTCCTGGCTAAACACCCTGTGAATTGTGAGCTCAGATAATTCCGAGGTGAATATCACCGGCTAACGTTAGCACACGTAGCTAAATGCCCGACAGTGGGATGTTGACTTTGTGCAGTAGTCATTGATTTTGATAAAGCATTTTGCGCCACCTACTGGACTGAAGTAAGCACTTCTACTCCGCATTACACAGCGCAAAGTCAAGATAAGAACTATGTCATGATGAAATATGGACGAAGTGATTAAACTTTAATAAAAAAAAAACCGAATTAATGGCTATTGACGCATTATTTATTAGGATCTAGAGGAGATTTCCTGATAGTAGTGTGGTCACACGGCAACAGAGCAACATCATGTGACCGCTCACAGCAGCCTGTCATGTGACGGGCCATCACTGACGGAGGCTCCGCTGTACCCCTCCTCTAAAAGGATTAAGTCTGATGACTGGAACGACAAGAGTTGACAACCCAACCTTTTTTTTATCGTGATAATATCGTTAATCGTGATTATTTTGGCCACAATAATCGTCACATTAATTTTCATATCGTCCCATCCCTACAGTGCACATTTGTTTATTTCTCTCAATTGTATTGAGGCTCTAAGTAACTCTTATTAATATGATTATTCTTAGGTTTATGTAACTATTATGTCTGCTTTACGTTACTCTATTGTATTTGAATAATTTTAAGTCATGAGCTGGGAGCTCATCATTCATGTGAGAGGTCTATTCAGAGAATAAATACTAAGGTCCTGTGTGCTGAATGTTCAATGACAAACGTTTTTGCACTACCCTCCTACGTTTTCGCACTTCAGTTAATGTGTAGAAGATAATATTGTTCACAGAATTAAATGTGACATTTGAAGTGAGTTGACTACCGGTAGTCTTATTTTCATCATTTTTTGTAATGCCTGAATAATATGGGGGACATGAATCGTAATATATAGCGCAGAATCAAATCACAATATTATTGAACCATCGCCCAAATATCGCAATACTATCGAATCGTAAAATTTTTGCCAATTCCCACCCAATTGGTCAAACTGCACATTATAGGGTTGGTCTGGAGGGTTGCCTCCTCATAATGGATCTGCATCAATGCTTACCCGAAGATGGCTCCTATCCGCATGACGTTGCTGTTGTGGAGCACATAATCTGAGAGCAGCGCCAGGGCCGGGTCGCACTCGTTCCTCACGCCAGAGTTGACGATGCCACAGGCAAGCAGGGCCCCTGACTGTAATTGGACACAACAGGGAGTGAGAGGCGGAGACTTTGAGGAGGAAAGCTCATCACTCGCTAATGAGCACAAGCCGACTGTGTCCCAGTAGCCTGTAGAGATGGAAATATTATTTTGCCATAACCACGTCTTGACCATAATTGAATTCTCTGTGAAAATAATCCACCAAAAACACATTATTCCAAACAAAGTTTGAAATAATGCTTGACCTAGTAGAATTTTGTGCAACAATCCTTCAGGGGTGAAATGAACCATACACATACAACAGGGTTATAAGCATGCGCACACATTATGTAAACGCATAAAACATTTTGTGCAATTAATAAATTCTATTTTTTTTTAATAACCATATTGATATTGTGGGTCCCCACCTTGATGTAGTCCTCGGAGGAGTAGAGGTACTTGTCTATCTGGGTGAGACCGCCATCCACATCCCACAGCAGGATCATCCCCAGGGAGGCTGCAGCGCTCAACATGCCTGAGAAAACAGTCATATATTATTAACGTCATCTTTCCTGAGCTTGCTACTGTTAATGGGCAAAACAACAGATGATACAGCTGTGGAGAAAATAAAACAAATATCTACTTTTCAAATTTTAATGTCGTCAGCAGGTGAGCACGTTAAACCAGGTGACGACCAGTATTAAGAAGAGGTGACCTCTTCTTAATACTCTTCATCGCTTTCTGTGATGCCGTCCAATAACCATGGGGATCTGATCTAGTTAGTAGCGGTCACTGCCCTGATGGCCTACTCTGAAGCATCACAGCGTTTCCTTCTGTAGCGAGACAGACCATGACCTCCCCATCCCCCCGGGGCCTCACCATGGTCCTTGTTCTTATACAGCCACTTGTTGCCATCGTCCGTGAGCAGCTTGTCCTGGCCGAAGGCGGCGTTGACAAAGCCGTTGACGAAGGAGGAGGCCAGATTCATACGGGCCGAGTCCACCTGGGAGCCGCTGCCGCCAAACCCTGGGGACACACACAGTCCTCTCAGAACAGGGGTTCAGCCGAACCCTGGGAACACAAACACTCCTCTCAGAACTGGGGTTCAGAAAAACCCTGGGGACACACACTCCTCTCAGAACAGGGATTCAGCAAAACCCTGGGGACACACACACTCCTCTCAGAACAGGGGTTCAGCAAAACCCTGGACACACACTCCTCTCAGAACAGGGGTTCAGCCAAACACTGGGGACACACACTCCTCTCAGAACAGGGGTTCAGCCAAACCCTGGGGACACACACTCCTCTCAGAACAGGGGTTCAGCCAAACCCTGGGGACACACACAATCCTCTCAGAACAGGGGTTCAGCCAAACCCTGGGGACACAGACACTCCTCTCAGAACAGGGGTTCAGCCAAACCCTGGGGACGGGCGCCCACACCCACCCCCCCACCCACCCCCCCACCCCAGGGGTTCAGCTGAACCCTGGACACACACCTCTCAGAATAGGGGTTCAGCCGAACCCTGGGCACACAACTCTCAGAATAAGGGTTCAGCCGAACCCTGGGGACTAGGGCTGTAACGATACGCGTATCGAAACCAAAATTGCGACACTCAAAGCCACAAACCTGTCTCGCGGTGTGAGAAGGCAGAAGCGCGATACGCCCTTTCTAACTCTCAGGTCAAATTGTCAGATTGAAATTTTCTAATAATTTGTCTAAATAATAGTCTGCTGACACCGCCCCCTCTTATCGATGCCGTAAGTATGCGACGAGATGCCCTCTCTGTGATGACAGCTCTCCGTGGCTACGGAGGATTGCATTTCTCCACAGCCGTTGAAGTCCTCATTTGCGATATGAACGACATTTATCCAGAGCGGGCCAAGCGTGAAAAAAATTGCCTGTGTGATCCCTGTCTCTATCGTTTTGTGTGATTTGACCGGCAGTTGGTCTGCTTATAGGTCGGAATGAAGCGGCCACCTAATATTGATAGGATGGGTACTTTATTTTACCGGACTAGTTCGCTTCTTCACTAGACACGCACGCTACCGCTCGCTCTCCTCGTTCGTCCACTCACTCCCTGACGTCACTCACACACAAACGCACACTGCCATTCTCGCGCACACACACGCAACTCGCACTATGCCTCGTTACTGCGACGTTCATGTTTTTCCCATCTATTGAAAGTTCGGCTACATGTTGCAGTCTATACGGCCTGATTATGTCATTATTTAAGCTACTAAGCCTAATAAGAAGCGCTAATAGGATATTTGACTAAACCACCAAACTAGTTGAGGTTTTTGCCTACCTGCAAGCATCCTCCAACTGCAATCTTTGGTTATTTATTTTTTAATTTAGCTATATTTTAAAAATATTTTTTCTGTTCAAATCTGTTCAGTGTTCCAAACTATTTGGTATTAAATGTTACATTAAGTTAATTGTTACATAAGTGTTGTTTAAATAAAATGCTTTTTAAATTTAAAAAAATCGTGGGATGTATCGAACCGTGGGTCAAAAACGCAACAAATTATAATCTGTTGCCGTGCAAGTTTTGTGCAAGTTTTGTCAGGCAAATTTGTCGCGGCACAACTTTTGGCCGCCAATGGTGCTACATGCCAATTCATTCTCAACCATGGCCGAGATAACCACCATGTCTTTACCTTTTGTGGAAGAGGGAGAGATGTCGGAGAACCCGACGCAGTCTATTCATAATATTGCAATGACCACGGAAGAGGCAGTGAATGAAGTATTGATTAGACAGAGATTTATTAGATAGGCCTACCTTATAAACCGTTGAAACACACAAGACCAGAAACCATAGTAACGCCGGTAAACAAACCCCGAGAAGCCCAATCCCTATGAGAGCTCCCCGCGCTACGGCCATCCGGAGGCGCACAGAGCTTTTGGCCGTGATATTATATATATTAGGGATGGGCATTTCGAGTAATTTTCTAACCGAGTACCCGAACCTGGTCCTAATCGAGTACCCGAATAATAAAATATACACACGGCATCGCGAGTTGGGTCTGTCTGCGTCGTGCAAGACGGAGGCGTAACTTGTAGTAGGAGGCGTAACTTGTCGCCGGAGGAGGCGTAACTTGCACTAGGAGGCGTAACTTGTAGTCAGAGGCGTGTCTAGTACTTTTCTAAATCGCGGAAGTGATCTGTATGTAGCAGACAGTGGTGCGCGGGTACATAAATGACCGGTAATAAAAGACTGGTAAATTTACTTACCGTCATGAATATTGGAAGACCCGACTTCAATGAAGATCTCGTGTGAACCGTGATTTACAACGCTTTTTGTTTACAGAGAAAAGAGAAAAATCTCGCGTGGACCGCGATTTAGAAAAGAACAAGTTACGCCTCCTAGTACATGTTACTCCTCCGTCTTGCAGGACGCAGACAGATACTATTGGGCATCGCCGACAATGAAATAATCCTAGGTTACCCGGTTACTAATTCGTAACCGATTAGCAGATTGTCTACTCGGGTACCTGAGTATCCGAGTAACCGTGCACATCCCTATTATATACACAATTATATTATATACCATTATATATAGAACTCCGGGAGCCGCAAACGGCAGCAATCACTTTCTCCACCATGCTGCGGTTCACCTCGGACTGCACTGCAGGGAACGGTTGGCTGGTTGAACGCTGATTGGCTGTTCGTTACACATGTCACTCAGTGGCCACGCTGTTGAACGCTGATTGGCTGTCATCACGTGAATGTCGGGGCAAAATTTTAAATATTTCAATTCAAGCGAATTTGGCGCGACAAATCCAAAATCCAAATGAACGCGCTCGCCTGTGCAAGGCGAAAGTGTGGCGCGACAAATCAAAACTCGCCGATACGCGTCTCTACGTTCACTTTGTATGGGATCTTGTCGCCCCTTTGCTTTTGGTGTGAATGCACCTTTAGTGGATTCCCATTTGTCCCGGGAGTCTACCCCATACCCATCAATAGACAAAGTGTGCCGTGACAACACCATTCACACCCAACATCTCTACTCACGGTTATTTTCAAGGTGGGTTTTGTAGATGTCGTCTGGGACTTTGGGCTCCATGATGTCCAACTGAGTAGGAGGAAACGGCCAGAGAATACATTCATTAATGTGTTAGAAACACACTGCGAGGATCAGCCGCTATCCCCTCTCTCATCTGCCCTGACTCATAGACCTCATTCTTCAAGTGTCGTCTGTCTCTTCTTTTGTCGTCCCCAAACCCATCCGCAGTCTGAGGACAAGCTGTTCTCGGAAATTAGTCACTACTTTCCAGCAGTCGGAGAGCAGTCTCCAATCCACCTTCACCCTCATCTTGTCCATCCTCAATTTGTTTGTTGGCCTGCAGTAAATCCCAGCACATAAAAAAACCACAGCGGCCCCCTACCATCCTCCAACTCGGCCTTAAACCCAACTCTGACCTCTTCTTCCTCACAACCCCCTCACCTCTCGAGCCAGGGCAAGGAAATTGCTGTTGAGCTGGACGTTGGACATGATCTCAGTCAGGTCCTCGTAGTCCTCCACGTCCTCGTTGAGCTCCAGGAACATGCCGTGGCGACCAAGCATGAAGGCCATCTCCTTCTGCGTGACGCTAGAAGGAGGGGGTGCAGACAGCCACAGAGTCAACCCTTTCAATGGGGACTATATGGCTGAAGAGGTGCTCACCTAAACAATTGGAAATTTACTACATTCTGACCAAGGGACAGGGTAAAATAATACACCCGAGCGATATTTATGACGGCTAATGGCAGAAAGCCCTGGATGAGCAAACGCACATGTCCTTGCAGGAGGTGAAGATGTTCTCCACCAGCTCCACGTCGTTGAGCATCAGGGCAAGGCGCAGGGCCTCGGGGTAACGGTTGAACTTGCGGAAGATGTTGAGAGAGCACTTGAGCAGCGCAGAGTTCTCCGGCTCGGGGACGTAGCTCACGCAGCTGATAGGGGACCACAAGATTGAGAGTTAGAGGCGCCAATTCAGCCAGAGCCCGGGTTTGTAGTGCTTTTTTGTAGATGCCCTTGCTTTTCATAATTTCAACTCTGACAAATACAACTTGTTTCTCGAGGCATATTTACACTGGAATGGCTTCCCTGTACTCTGAGGAGCTATATGCAATATTTAACCAATCAGAGTCCACTATGGGGACCTACTTGCATTACCATGTAGCTATTGAGGAGATGGGGTTTATCCCAATGAATTCAGACATTTCATTGTCATTCAGGGGAAGTTTGGGGTTCGGGATCTTGCTCAGGGATGCCTACAGGAAAGCTGTGCACATGGGGATTGTACCACCACATTGCCATGGCCAAGGGTCCACCTAATGGCGATCATATTTATCTTTTTGGGTGCGTCACTGAAAATGTGTCACTTAAAATGCACCACAGCCCTATTCAAGAACAGGCCAACAAAGAACCCACTCACTGTTCTGTTTATCAGCAGAAAAGTTAAACACAAACATTGTAAATAAGTATATGACCTTATTATTGGTAGCTTTTTGATAAACCCTGTATAAAGAGTGAATACCTTGAGTAAGACCAGCGGTTCTCAATGTGTGGGTCGCGCCCCACCGGTGGGGAATAGAGCGGTGACAGGTGGGGCGCGACAAACGGGAGGAAATTTCACTAGCCGCGTTTACATGGACATTTCTGATCCTATTCGATTTCTAATTGGAATAGATCAATGCCTGTCATGCAATCCAAATGTACTGTATGTGTGGCATTTACAAAAGTGGTTAGCATACGTTCGTATGTCTCTCGCGCTACGCACGGTGCTTGCACACCGCCGCGCAGCAACCGCCCTTTAACCGCGGGTTCAGCGCGGCGGTGTGAAGGGCCAGGCGTTTCCAAAAGCAAAGTTCAACACGGGGAGAGCTGAGCGGTAGGGCAATATCTGAGCGTGTTCACCGCTTCCTGGCTATCAGCCACTTTTGTAACTGCATCCCCTCTACCGGTCTTCCCTCATTGAAATGAATGGAGGCGGCGAGAAAGCAGCTTCATGGTCTGGGCTTATATAATAAAGAACGCCGGTCCTTATCGGGAAAATAAGCCCCGACAGGGCGAACCGGACACCGATGTGAAGCGGAGGCGTCTTGCTTCGCCCTGAAGGGTGACGTTCTCTACATTATCGCGCTTATTACACGGCTCCTTGCCAAAATGAAACAATATCTTCACACGAAGTTTAATATTCGTAGTGTTGATCCGCAGAGAAATAGTCCGCAAAAGACGTTGACGTTGCTTAGCGATAAGTGACCGGACTACTTGCAGAGTATTAACAAAGACGTGAATCAAGCAAAAAAAATCCACTTTCCATGACAGCGGTCAAGTTTGGTGTGCTGTGCATAAAAGTACAGACGGACCAATTGGGAACTACTGCAGCTGCTGATGCCATCTCTCCAAGTTAAAAAGTAGCCGCACCCACCCCAAACCAATCAGAATAAGTGTATGCATGTAGATTATAGCACACTACACCACCTCTTCTATTCCGTATGGAATTCTATTCCGATCAGAGAATTGTATTTCGATTGAGGCGTATATATGATCCACTTCTATATTCTTCCACTTCTAATCGGACCAGAAGTGTCCATGTAAATCACTGTACTGAACTTGCTGGTATTTGATGTTATTGAGTTAGAATTTAGATACAACATGATGGTACTTGATGTTACTTCAATACATTTGAAAATGTTAATCTCCATATTTCATTAGCATTGTGTTGGGGCGATGGGGCTTGAAAATTCCCCCTTGTCCAAAGTGGGGGATGACCGAAAAAGTTTGAGAACCACTGAGTTAGACATACCTGGTGAGGTAGAGGCAGACCTTAGCGTAGGCGTTATCGTCTATGTAGTTCTCCAGCATGTCCAGCCTCTCAACCTCCATGAGCAGGTCGCAGGCCTCGTGCTCAGCGTTGTGCGCCATGTTGTAGGGAACGATCTCCTTCACCAGCTTCAGCAGCGTCTCCTGCTTGGTCTTGTCACTCTCCTCCACCTCCTGCCACTCCTTGGCCACCTCGCCCGCCAAGTGCCTGGGAAACCAAGGTCCCGAGTTTGAATTTGGAAGTATACATTTCAGTTATAAAGATATTGTATGATCAACATGTTGATATCCCACTCTGAATTACTCTGAATTTGGACCGACTCGGTGGAAGTGGTGCAATTATTTCCTTTTAATTCATAAGTATTTAAACCCAGCAAGAATTCAGGGGTTGACACTAAGGTTTCAAAAGCACTTGCCCAAAGAGCAAGTGCAGGTCATGTTTGACTTGCCCGAATGTCACGTTTACTTGCCCAAATAAAAAAAAAAAAAAAACAATTATGAGTATAATTAAACAGAAATTAACAATCGTGTCATGAAACACAGACTAAAATAGTTTATTTTTTTACTTGCATGTGAGGGTTAACCTGAACAACATACAGAACGGTCAAAAACGTCAACATAATGTACAAGGTGTACTTAATCCTCCTCTTTCTGCTTGTCCTCTGACGACACCATCTCACGACAACCTATTATATGTAGACTAGGGCTTTGACTTTTGCCCAAAAATCATCTTCGAAGTTAGTTTGTTTATTAATATTCAAATATATGCAGATATTTATTAATAATATTTTGACCATTAAATGCCTTCAGTAAGACCTGTATTGGGCTTTGCAAGATTTGTTTACCGCGTTGCTATGGTTACTGGCGGTGGCGGTGGGTCAATAGAGGACGCTAGGGCGCCGCTCCTCCGTGAAATATTCACTTGAATATATCTGCCAACTATTAATCAATGCAAAATAAATCAACAAAAATGCATAGCGTTGATCCTCGTTTAATTGTGTGATATACTTGTCACTGCCAGCAACCATTTAAATGCGCCTGAAGGTCAATGATTTGGGCTAGGCTAGTTATTGGTCATTCGAAATAAAGCCCTGCTCCAAGTCAGGGGCGCCGGCCACGTTGAAGTCAATGTAAGCTCGCTAACTTGCTGTCTATCAAGCAGGGACAGCTTTTCATTGGCGCAAGAAAATTCGCCCTCGGGTCGCACTAGTGTGCGCCCCAGGCCAATGGTATCGCTTTTCTTTTTTGTTATCACCACATGATTGGACAATTCAGCGGCTCAATCAAATAGGCTACCTCCCTCAGCAGCATTCGCGCAACACACACTACACGTAGAGAAGAGATAGATCGCTAACTAAGCAGAGTTGTGAAGCACTTTCCACCCTTTTCAGTGGAGGAATTGGACTCCACAAGCAATGTTATTCTTAAAAGGAGCACGTAAGTAACATTCATTTAGTCTTTCGGCCTGTAGCATATAAGCAAAATGAAGCAACTCTCCCATATGTAAGCCAGCGTAACTGCGCACACACCCACAGGCTGCCGGAGAGGAGCGAGAGCGCGAGAGAGAGAGCGAGCGCGCGAGAGAGCGAGGGCGCTGCTACTGGCTGCCGCACGCGCGATCAATTGCAAATATAACAATTTTGTGTGATTTGTCAGAAAAAAAGGTTGTTTTGCCGTTTAAAAAACACTTCAATAAATAGCCTTTAACAAACTCTCAAAAATCCACTTGCCCGTCCGGGCAACCAGAATAAATCTCAACTTGCCCAAACATTTTTTTTACTTGCCCCGGGCAAGCGGGCAACCGTTAGTGTCAATGGCTGAGTAGACATTTTTTGTTATGCCATTCATGCTCCAATGACTTATATCACTACATTTATTTATTTAAATAGATATAAAAAAACTTTTAGTTTATACCTTGCTTGCACAATCGATTAAACCTGAATTAAACCTGATTAAAGCGCCAAAAATAAATAGAACAGCCTCAAATGTCCAAAATCTGCAATTCCACAATCTGTTATTTGGTTAAACTCTACTTTTCCTTGCGAGCAGAGCTTTGACCCGTAGCTTCATGCCCTGCAGGGCCAGGTTACGCCACCTACCTAACGTATTCATGCCCCCACGAGGCCAGCTCCTCCTGGGAGCCCAGCAGGCGGTACTTCAGACACTCCCTCTCGCCACTCATGGTCATGGCCAGCACCGACACCACATCAGCACAGAAATGCTGGAAACACAGAAGCAGCAAAAGGCTTAAGAAAATCACATGTTCAATTCTGCTAGAGATAACATTTTTCTATTTTTTTTTAAACGTCGAAATTGTTCTCTTATATGATCGTAAACATTTTTTTTTTGTTCCTGATTTAGAGAAAAGGGAGTCAAATCCAACGTCTTTGCCATTCTGCCCAAAAATTTGCAAACGTTGCAAAGGCGGCGTTGTTTTCGTTACGTCTGAATGCCTTTTCCGTCACAACCAAGGAAAACCGGTGGCCAGGTTTGGACGTGTGGAGCCCAGCGATTTATTCAATGTTTGAGTGAAGGTTAGGCTTCCAGACATAGGATAATGCTATGGTGTTTTTCCTATACAACCTTAGATTATTTCCCCAAATCGTTCTGCCCAGCCCTATTATAAATACTCCGACTAGAACGGTGTGTTCTACAGCTCCTACCTTGTTCTCCCCATCGGCCATCGCCTCGTAGATATCCTTGAGCTTGGCATAGTGCGGGCGCAGGAACTTCAAGGGCTTGGGCACAGAGGTCATGGAGGTGGTAGAGGAGCGTATCTGCCTGCGGAGCTCCTCCAGCGCCGCATGGTGTAGGGTCGCGTCCTCATCCTGTTCATGTCACAGGAACATTACAAGCACTTATTTTCCACACACTAAAATGCAACATGACCAACCACATGCTCCATGGCATAGAACAAGGGATTGTGGTGGGTGCATCATTTACTTTTGAGCAAGGCAATGTTGGTGTATTTGATTATTTAATGTGATGAGTGTATCCTGATCAGATATACGTACACCCAACCTCTCGACCAGCAGCTCCAAATCCTCTTGCAGCTGCTTGTCTTCCTCAGACTGTAGACAGAGCATTCAAGGAAAAGGATCAACACAAAACACGTCAATTTAATGAGGTTCATCAGCTGGTTAAACAACACATTGAGATAGTAGCTTATACATGCCTCATACACGCTGTAATCAAGTAAACGGGCCAATGGATTAATAATCATAATTATTATAATTATCATTGAATGCACAAGTCTGTGTGTGTGTGTCATTTCAGATAGCACCCCGCTAGCCGGCTAGCGGCTAACTAGCTCTGAGCTAACGGGAGGACTGAGCTAGTGAGAGGGCATTAAAGACACTAAACGCAGTATTTAAGCGGTCAGGGAGGACTGCGCCCAGACCTCACAGAGACCACCCCTCCAAGGGAGGTAGACAGTCCATGAGGTGACACCGTGGTGAGAGGACCCCGGCCTAACGTGTCGGCAGGCGGCAGTGACTCAGGAGAAACACCGCTAGCATGATGAGACCTCCGCGACTCACCAGCTCCTTCTCCTCCTTTTTCTCCTTGTCCTTCCCGGCGGGCTTCTCCCCCTTCTCCTTCTCCTTCTCTTTCTCTTTCTCCTTCTCCTCAGTCTTCTCGGTCTGTTTCTTCTCTTTGTTTTTGGCCTCCTCCATGGCTGCTGTTGTGTTATCTGTGGGCTGGTGAGGGACTATGGAGGACCGAGGGAGACTTCTTCAGGTCCAGGACGTGGTTGTTCGGTTCCTCTCTACCGCCACCTAGCGGCCAGCATTTTGTATTTGTTATTATTATTTCGGCAAAAGTCACATGATACTATGGGAAATCACATGCTTCGGTTATTCTGAGTTCCCCATACAGGTTCAACATGGCGTTGCGCTTAGGGACGATGAGTAAAGTCCTAGCCATCCTCTTAATCTCTGCTGTGTGTGAAGGGCACCGCCTGAGAGGGCTTGGATTGTTTACTACTCGATGGCAAGATACACGCAACGAGACGGCGGTGGAGAATCAGTGGTTCATTCAGAAACTAGATCACTTCAACGGTGCTGACAGCCGGACGTGGAAGCAGGTGAGTGCCATGTCTGTCTGCGCGCACACGCACACGCACACCACACACAACACACACCACACACACCACACACACACACACACACACACACACACACACACACACACACACGCACACACACGCACACACAGCAGCACCTCACGGGCACAGCCGGACGTGGAAGCAGGGACCACTCTCTGCGCGCACACGCACACGCACACGCACTGCCTGTCTGCGGCCTATGCCAGTGTGAAGAGTGGAGTGCAACATTGTTGGCCTACATTAAACTCATCATCAGCATGCTTTCTCACTTTCAGAGGCCTATACAGATAGGCTATTCTCATTGCCATAGTTTCCTTCCTGATGCCAACCATCCCCATTAATATGATCCGCATTTGGGACCGGCATCTAGTTGAGCTGGCTTGCCAGTGGTGTTGTTAGGCTAAACTATAAACATACATTGCAAAGATTCAAACAAAATAAAGTCGCATACAAACTACTGAACCACATCAGAAATATTTAACAAATTCGTTTTAAGGGATGGATATGGACAAATTATAAACAAATAGATTAGAAGGCCTGGCTTGGTCATAATATACAATAAGCCTTGAACTGTTTTATTTTATATATTTTTTTCCTCTTATTCTTTTCCCCCTGTTGTTTAATATACTCTAGCCTATATATTTTGTGTTCAAATTGTTGGTAGTTTGAGTTTGAGGAAAAGTCATGCAACCTAAATGTACCTATTCATCGTGATTTAATTGAAAAGGCATTCGACACACCTTGGGTTCAGCAAAGTCATTGACAATGTGCATGATGTCAAGCTTCCTTCATGCATTTGGATACCATTTTTATAGATATATTTGATTAAATACGAAAAGCGACAACATAGATTAACCAAAAGGCCACTAAATGGCCTTTTGGGTGGATGGCGGAGCCATCCACCCATTGTAACACACACCCTGTGTGTGTGTGTGTGTGTGTGTGTGTGTGTGTGTGTGTGTGTGTGTGTGTGTGTGTGTGTGTGTGTGTGTGTGTGTGTGTGTGTGTGTGTGTGTGTGACCGCTCATCTAAATGAATGGAGGAATAGCGGAAGAAAGCGTGTACTCCTCACGCTTTGGTCAGGCAAAGCGTGACACTGAACACGCCTTGCGAGGTGGACCAACTATCTATTTGGGGTGATACCGGGTGGGGGTGTGGGTGTGTGTGTGTGTGTGTGTGTGTGTGTGTGTGTTTATTTTTCGCCCTCGGGTCGCACCAGTGTGCGCCCCAGGCCAATGGTATCGTAATTCAGGTGTTTATTGGTCTTTTACATGCCTATTTTGTGTGTTGTGTATTATTCATGTCAACTTATTGACTGTCAGTGTGTTCTTTACACAGATCTTGTGAGGTTTGTGTGTGTGCATGTTAGGTAATGGAGCAGTCTACATCATTGAGAAGAGCCGTGTAATAAGTAAGGGATAATGTATAGAACGGTCATTATTGGGAAAATAAGCCCCTACAGGGCGAACAGTTCAACGACGTGCAGCGAAGGTGTCTCGCTTCGCCCTGAAGGGGCTGAATTTCAATAATGACGGGCGACGTTCTATACATTATACCGCCTATTACACGGCTACGTGCCAAAACGAAAAAATTACTTCACATGATGGGTATTTTTACAATTTATTTGTTACCAGCATTCGTAGTGTTGATCAGCAGAAAAATAGTCTGCCAAAGACGTTGACGTCGCTTAGCAACCGAAGACGCTGGGGTTGAAAAGTTACCGGACTACTTAAGGAGTGATACCAAAGATGTCATTATAGGCAAAAAGTCCTTTGTTTTCCTTGACAGCGGTCAATTATACTTAGCAGCGGTGAATTATCAAATATAATTCACCGCCTGAAGTTTGTAAAGGGCCGATGCAAGTGAACGGAGCATTCCACGGCATTGAGAAGACCTGTGTAATAATCCATAATAATTAAACTTGATTATTATTATTTTTTTTACAGTGGTGGGTACAAAATGAATCTTGACGATATCTGGTGGGGACGCGTCCCCAGCGTCCCCGGCATAATCAACGCCTATGAGAGGTTCTTTGTATACCACATAACGTAATAATAAGGTTGCGTTTAGGTGTGTATTTGCCATTGCAGAAGTATATGATTTATCGGATTTCTGGTAATATAAGTTTTGGGAGGGTTTTTGGTTGATTTGTCGGTTTTTAGTCTATAGTTGAGCTGGAAATTGCCAACAGAACAGCTCAGCTATTGTATATTTTATCTCATATGTATTCAAACATTAGCTATTTGTTTAACTCTTCACTTTATTTGTTTCCAAACATTTTAAGTATTTTAATTGTGTGCATGTTTACATTGTTTACTCCATTTAGACTCTTTTCAAATCCCTTCACTTGATTTAAGCCATTTAACATTTCTTTACGTCTTAAACTATGTGGCTTTACTAAAATATATTTTTAACCCTTATTTTGCACTAAAGCCCTCACCGCATTTTTTGCAGGAAATGCATTTTCTAGTATTCATATTTATTTTTTCATTTAATAATTCAATAGTTATACGATGTTATGATATGAATTCATGCTTCAATTCATCTCAACACATAGGCCTGGCCTAAAGGAAAGAGAATGTTATATGTTTTATGCTTCCAATGTTGTGTTGGTCATACTATAGAATGATTTATTGCTTGTTGAGTGAATAATACAGAACATAAGGAACTTTAAAGGTGGAAGAGGCCGATTTTAAAATGGTTTGTAACAGCTAATTGCACTCTATAGCTAAATACACAGCTAATTATATGCAGTAATATGTCAACTTCTGAAAGGAAAAAATCGTATTTTAAATCGCAATCGCAATATTGGTAGAAATAATCCCAATTCGATTATTTCCCCAAATTATTCAACCCTTCTAAACAGATCAAATGTTGTGCGGTGTAAAATGCTCTAATATTTATGTATGTCGTGCTCAGAGCCCTCAGTTTGCAGCATGTTCGCATGTATAGATATAGAGACGAGTAATAAGACAATGACAATACAAATTTGGTGGTGACTTTTCTGTGATACCTCCAAGCCAGTAGCATGCGTGTCGACGGTCACTCTTCAAGAAGTTTCGATTTGGACGAGTATTTTGAAAGTGAGAGTTTATGGATTCACCCCACAGTCTTCTCCCCCAAACCCCTTGTTGTTTCCACCTAGAGGTACTTTGTGAAGGAGCAGTTCTACCGGGACGGGGGGCCTGTGTTCCTGATGATAGGTGGAGAAGGCCCCGCCAACCCAGCCTGGATGGAGAATGGCACCTGGCTGCTCTACGCCCAGAAGATGGGCGCTTTGTGTTTGATGCTGGAGCACCGCTTCTACGGACAGAGTCACCCCACCGTGTATGTAAGGGGTGGGAATCACAGGGTACCTCACGATACGATGAGAAACTCGATAGATGGCCCGCGACAATGATAATATCGTCATACAGCGATGCTGCATTAGACAATCCTCTAACGATAGATCGATATATACAGTGGGGCAAAAAAGTATTTAGTCAGCCACCAATTGTGCAAGTTCTTCCACTTAAAAAGATGAGATTTTCATCATAGGTATACCTCAGCTATGAGAGACAAAATTAAAAAAAAAATCTAGAAAATCACATTGTCTGATATTTAAAGAATGTATTTGCAAATTATGGTGGAAAATAAGTATTTGGTCAATAACAAAAGGTCATCTCAATAATTTGTTACATGCCCTTTGTTGGCAATGACAGAGGTCAAACGTTTTCTGTAAGTCTTTACAAGGTTTTCACACACTGCTGCTGGTATTTTGGCCCATTCCTCCATGCAGATCTCTAGAGCAGTGATGTTTTTGGGCCTTCGCTGGGCAACACAGACTTTCAACTCCCTCCAAAGATTTTCTATGGGGTTGAGATCTGGAGACTGGCTAGGCCACTCCAGGACATTGAAATGCTTCTTACGAAGCCACTCCTTCATTGCCCGGGCGGTGTGTTTGGGGTCAGGCCCAGGCTAATAAAAGCGGTCCAAAATCCTGTCCCTGGTTTTATCCATGCCTGGATGAGCCCCTAACAGAGTTTACCCTGAACAGGACTTTGCTAACGTAAGGGTGGGGTTCCACCAGTTGTTCAGTCACCCCCTCTCTCCTCTACTACCCAATACAGCAGGCCCGCCCTTGGTGCTGAAGTGAGGGTGAGGTAAGCTACTCACTGATTCCCTCGCTTGGCCATCATGGGCGAGGACGTAGCTCCAGGCTTTCTTCAAGTCATCGTCCTGTAGCTGGGTGCTGGCGAACTGTCCGGGTCGGTCCGTTCCTCCCCCCCTTGTTGGGAAGAAATTTGAGAACGGAGTGAGAGGGGAGCTCTCGGATCCTCCTGGTGGGCCGGTCTGTTCGGTGGCCGTCAGGGTGTCCGCGGTGTCTAGGGGATGCCCCGTAAAGTCCGCTCGGTGGGGTCCTCCTGTCGAGTTGGCTGGGGTGCCCGGTGGTGTGGGGCCATCCCCCTCGGACCCGTTGCCCTCTCCGGATGAGTTTGGGATGAGTGCTGGGGATGAGTGGGTCACCCGAGCACCATAACTGGGTCGGCCTGGTCGACTGTGCCTTTGTTATATTTTATAAAATCCAACTTGTTTACATTTTAACAGTTTGTTACTTTGAATGAAAATTGTGTGTAATTTTTGAAAATGATCAATAATTGTATGCTCCTCATTCACTTTGCACTCACTACTAGATAGCGCCACTGCACTGTCAAAAGGAATGATGAGGAGAATAGAAAAGGACCCACTACATGAGGGACACAGAGCATGGATGGGTTGTAACTGCTGTCCTCCTGCTCATCTCCCACCAGGGACCTCAGCACAGAGAACCTGGCCTTCCTCAGCAGCCGCCAGGCCCTGGCCGACCTGGCCCACTTCCGCACCGCCATGGGGGCCGCCCGGGGCCTGACAAAGAGCCTGTGGGTGGCGTTTGGGGGCTCGTACCCGGGCTCGCTTGCCGCCTGGTTCCGGCTGAAGTACCCTCACCTGGTCCATGCCTCTGTGGCCACCAGCGCACCTGTCCACGCCACCGTTAACTTCCCAGGTAGGATTTGTAGCACAGCGCTCCCATGGGACTGATGAGATGATAACCAAAAAATAAAATGTAATATTGTGCAAAAGTTCCTTTATTTCAGTAATTGAACTTAAAAGGTGAAACAAAAATATTATATAGACTTGTTACATGCAAAGTGAGATAATTCATGCCTTTATTTGTAATAATTGTAATGATTGTGACTTAAAAGTTATGAAAACCCAAAATTCAGAATCTCAGAAAATTAGAATATTGTGAAAAGGTTTAATATTGTAGGCTCAGAGGGTCAAACTCGAATCAGCTAATGATTCCAAAAAACCTGGAAAGGGTTCCTGATGGTCTCTCCGTCTGGTTTAGTGGAATTCACAATCATGGGGAAGACTGCTGGCCCGACCGTTACCATCATTGACAATCCCCACAAGGAGGGAGAGCCTCAAAAGGTAATTGCCATAGAAATTGGATGTTCTCAAAGTGCTGTATCAAAAACCATTGATAGAAAGTTAAGTGGAAGGGAAAAGTGTGGAAGAAAAAGGGGTGACCGCAGCCTGGAGAGGATTGTCAGGAAAAGTCCATTCAAAAGAGTGTGGGAGCGTCACAAGAGGGGACTGAGGCAGGATATACTGCATCAAGAGCCACCACACACGGACAGATTCAGGAAATGGGCTTCAAATGTAGTATTCCTCTTGTGAGGCCGCTCCTGAACAGCAAACAATGTCAGAAGCGTCTTACCTGGCCTGAAGGAGAATGTAATATGAATGTAATATTCTAATTTTCCGAGATCTTGAATTTGGGGTTTTCATAAGCTGGAAGCCATAATCATCAAAATGATAACAAATAAAAGGCTTGAAATATCTCACTTTCAATGTAATGGGTGTATATCATGTATTAGTTTTACCTTTTAAGTTGGATTACTGAAATAAATTAACTTTGGCACAATATTCAAATTTTTCGAGTTTTACCTGTGTATGTATTATATATGGTTAATAATACTGTTTAACGTTTCATAGAGTTAATAATATATCGTTAATAATTCAGTTTAACTGAATTATTACTATGATACAGTTAATAACATAATATAGTTAATAATACTGTTTAAAGTGTAGTTAACAATATATATTTAATAATATTGTTTAACGTGTACTTAATAATTAACAATTATTCGCCAAAGGCGAAGTGGATAGTGTTAATAGTCTCTAAGACTATTTACCACTATCCACAGAGCCTGAGGAGAATAATTGTTTTAGTACATACTACCTTGAAAAACACGTAGTCCATATTTTGTGGCTTTTTTGGTGTTTGTTGGGATTGCGTTTTGTTGTATTTCTATGATTTCCGAGTCTGTCACTGTAGCAAAACGAGAGTTTGCGCCCGCCATTTTGCGACAATCATTATCCCGAGTTTCGTAGGTGGATAATGAAGATTATCCCGAGATAGCGAACCAATCAGATTGCGCCATCTAGGGAGGTTTCTGTGTAGTATGAACTAATATAATATATTGTGGTGACCCACAAGTAGGATTAAGAGACATTCACCAAGGGACTGTACCTTTCAAGGGAAAGGGTTACATAACAGAGTTGCGGTTTTAACCTGGTTTGATGTGAACTTATATTGAAGTGGAGAGTAAAGCCGACTCGACGCATCTCTGTCTCTTGTCTCCTCATTTATTGCACTCCACAATTGGTGACCCCGACGCGAGTTGGATATGGCTGGGTTATGTCTCACATCGACGGTGGTGAATATGCTGCTGCTGCGGCCGGCCGCGGCTGACGTCGTGGCTAACGACGGTGCTATCTACACTGCGTCAAGTTACCAGACTTTTGGCAGCACAACCCACGGCCGTGGTTTCAACGCATGGAGGCCCAGCACAGATTTCCTCTGCACTTACAGACTGTTGGTGGATGTTACGAACTGCCGCCTGATCGACGCTCTATCTTTTGCTTCGTACCCCTGCACGCTGGGAGGGGTGGGGGCGCTTTGTCTGTCGAGCACGTTTGCCACCGGGGGCCAGAATCAATGCCTGCTTGCTGAGTTTCCTGACATCACCACACCCACGTTTTCATCTGCAGTGGCTAAGCATGGCGTGGAGCACTACATCACCACGGTTGGCCCTCCAGTCTATGCACGAGCCCGGTACCTCAACTCTGCCAAGCTCGAGATCGCCAGGGAGGAATTCACCAGCATGCAGCGCCTCGGCATCGTGCGCCGTTCCAACAGTCCTTGGGCCTCCTCCCTGCACATGGTGACCAAGGCTGTTGGCGGTTGGCGTCCCTGTTGCTCTTACTACGGATGCCTCTAATTACGCCATGGGGGCTGTCTGTGAACAGTGGGTGGGCGGAGCCTGGCAACCGTTGGCCTTTTTCAGCAGGAAGCTCCGTGACAAGAGACGAAATACAGTGCCTTCAACAGGGAACTCCTGTCGAAGGCGTTATTTCTGTTTCCTGTTGGAGGGCCGTCGGTTCACGGCTTTTGTTTGACCACAAGCCGCTGACGTTCGCCATGGCCAAGTTTTCGGAGCCATGGTCTGGTTGACAGCAGCGTCAGCTCTCCGGCATCTCCGAGTACACCACTGACATTCAGCACGTGGCCAGCAAAGACAATTTTGTAGCCGACTGACTCTCCCGGGTGGTTAAACGCTACACTCCTCTGCGACGTCTCCACCGGCCAACCGCGGCCAATGGTATCTGCTGGCTGGAGGCGTAAGGTCTTTGACACTATCCACGACCTTTCCCTCCCGAGGTTGAAGACCTCTGCCAAGCTGGTTGGGGCCAAGTTTGTCTGGCCGTGCTGGAGAGGGACGTCAGGGCCTTGGCTGCTGTCAGTGTAGCGTGCCAGCGTGCAAAGGTGACTCGTCACACTAAGGCCCCCTTGGCACCCTTCAAAGTGCCAGAGAGATGCTTTGACCATGTGAATGTGGACCTGGTGGGCCCACTTTCCCCCTCCCGTGGTTACACCTACCTCCTCACCATGGTGGAGAGGACCACCAGGTGGCCAGAAGTGGTTCCCCTGTCCTCCACTTCATCAGCGAAGTGGCCCGGGCATTCATTATGGCTTGGGTGGCCTGTTTCGGCACACCGTCCGACCTTTCCTCGGACCGGGGTCCGCAGTTCACGTCGGGGCTTTGGACTGCGGTCGCCACCGGGTCCTAGGGGTGAAGGTCCACTGTACCACAGCCTATAACCCACAGAGCAACGGACTTTGCGAGCGGTTTCATCATGACATGAAGGCCGCGCTCACGGGCAGTGACTGGGCTGACCACCTCCCATGGGTTATGCTGGGCCTTCATTCAGCCCCCAAGGAGGATCTTCAAGCCTCATCGGCCGAGCTGGTGTACGGCCAGCCCCTGGGCGTCCCGGGGGAGTTTCTTCCAGATGCCACGGCCCCGTGGTCGTCTCCCATCCCGGGACATTGCCGACGCTTTCATTCCCATTCCGATGTCTCACCATGGCCGCCCCCGGTCCTACGTTCCCAGGGACTTACCGTCAGCTAAATATGTTTTCATCTGCCACGATGGCCACCTTACCCCGCTGTGGCCCCCCTACGATGGAGGGAGGGTCTAAGAACTTCGTTGTGGATATGGGGGGTAGGCCTGAGCGGATGGCTATAGACCGTCTCAAGCCTGCTCATGTGGATATTAGCGAACCACTCCAGCTGGCCCAGCCCCCGCGGCGAGGGCGCCCCCCTGTGGCAGCCTCGACACCTGCCCCTGCCCTTTGCTCTTCTCCTGTTAAGTGCAGCCGTTCTGGCCGCGGCCCCCTATACGTGGACTTTTCTAGGGACTGAGCTGGTTTGTTCTGTTTTGCAGTAGTGGGCGTCCTGTGTTCTCTTTGGGGTACCTGTGAGGTCTGGCTCTGTTATTTTGGGTGAATTCTGGGGGGGCCTGTGTGGTGACCCACAAGTACGATTAAGAGACATTCACCAAGGGACTGTACCTTTAAGGGAAAGGGTTACGTAACAGAGTTGCGGTTTTAACCTGGTGTCCCTGTTTGACCTCACTCACGTTTGATGTGAAGTTGTGGAGAGTAAAGCCGACTCGACGCATCTCCGTCTCTTGTCTCCTCATTTATTGCACTCCACAATATAGTAAATAATACTGTTTAACCTGTTATAGAGTTGATAATATAATATATAGTTAATAATATGGTTTTAATGTGTATTAGAGTTAATAATATAATATATTGTTAATAATATAATATATAGCTAATAATACTATTAAACGTGTCATAGTTAATAATATAATATATAGTTAATAATACAAAGACCACACCCGCACGCACACACACCCGCCCTTAAACATAACGGCTCTGCCATCGACACAAGCGCAGGTTAGAACACACGCGCGCACACCGCAGCGACACTCGCCCAGGTAAGACATTATGTTTTTAAACATAACGGCTCCGCCGTCGACACACAAGCAGGTAAGATCACACACATGCGCGCACATATCGCAGCGACACACTCGCCCAGGTAAGACGTTATGTTTTTAAACATAACGGCCCCGCCGTCGACAAACTCTCCCAGGTAACACTTTCTTTCTATTGACTGTAGAAATTGCGATAAAAGGAAGAACGAGACAATTTCTCACCTCGACATGCAACGGCGGGTCGATCATTTTGTCATATAAAAACTGTTAAATTCAAACATCGCACTGACCGGCATAGCAACACATAAGTCACGTGATCTTAAGGAGACAGTGTCCCTATAACACAGACTACACTTTGTTTCTCAAATGTATTATTACTCTCCTCCTTGAGCTTACCCAAATGTTGTACACTATTGATATCCACCCCTCCCCCCTGCGTACTGTTTTAGTTGTTTTATTTTTCTTATGTTTTGTGTGTATGCTAAGTATGACTGTAGGCTACTGCTGCCTGTCTTGGCCAGGACACTGGAAGAGATGTTTAATCTCAATGATGATTATTATTTAGTTACCTTGCATTTTAAAATGTCAATGCACTTTTCAGCCCTGAATAATAGTAAAAGCTATAGCATAAATTGACTAATTTTATAATGTAATCAAATGCTCACACACTAGCTGCTTTCAGACACACGTGTAAGTCCTGATATTCTCCTAATGGGCCGTATGTGTGAACAACATATCCTGACAATTGTACCCTGAAAATCTCCTGAATAATACTACCCCTGAGGTATTATTTTCTCCGTAGGAAATGTAAATTACCTTAAATGTGAAGGAGGAGTAGAAAGTCGGTATTTCTCACACCACTTCAGTGGGCGTGTTGATGACGCTTCTGCATGTCATTGAAAATGATAATCAGCCTTTTGCCTTTTGCTCGCTGAATGGTTAAAAAATATTTTTAAATGTTGACACTGGTTTTAAGAGTCATTTGTGGTGAACGAATGTTATCCATTGTAAAATTATAGGTAAAATGTTATTATATTATGTTATGCGCTCAGAAATTTGTTACATTATTGACTGATGTTTCCACTTTATTGCTATGGGTTTCATTACAATTAGAGGTTGAGCGCGCGCAATGCACGGGCGAAAACTCTAGTATAGTTAATAATACTGTTTTAATGTGTAATATAGTTTATGATATACTAACGTTTTTACAGAAAGATTAGTCTATTAGAATTTTGTTTTTTGTGCAAGAAAATTTTCTTGTAAAAGTGTAATAGCCTATTATGGCAAACAATGACCAAATAAGATCCAGAGTACAAAACAAGTCTTGCTTAAATTTGACGTGGTATCCACACAATATAAATTTTGGCCTGCGTAAGATGTGCTTTTGTTGTGCCTCCTGATGTGATATATAGATAGATAGATAGATAGATAGATAGATAGATAGATAGATAGATAGATAGATAGATAGATAGATAGATAGATAGATAGATAGATAGATAGATAGATAGATTTTCTGAGATAACATTACCACCTAAATAGAGGGTCAATCAGGGATTATTATTTATTTTATACGACAGCATATTGAAACATTTGGAAAAAATTATCAATATTTTACACTCTAAAAACTCTGTTTTTATTTAATGTTGCTCAAAAAATCCCTGACATGCAGCCACATCCAATCAGGTGTGATGTGTTTAGTTTAAGGATGTTGTAAAGAACATCCTTAAACTAAACACATCAAACCAGGTGTGATGTGTTTAGTTTAAGGATGTTGTAAAGAACATCCCTTGCCTTCTTCCCCAAGCATGGTCTTCAAGACCTCTAATGAGCCTCCTGCTCGCTTGTTGGGCTTCAGGTCGATGTTGTGTTTGGCTTCAGAAAATGTTTTTCCCAGGAAGTGTGCAGACTGGAATGGAGGCAAACCAGCCCTTCATCATGACTGATGTTATCTTATGCTGCCTCCTCACATCCCTAGGGCTACTTTGATGTCATCCCTCTCTCTTTTTCTCACTCACTCACACTCGAAGTTGCATTCCCATTGAGGATTTAATTAGCTAGTAAATGCAGATGAATGGTTCAGACATGGCTTAACGATGGAATAGTGGCTCAATGTTGTCAATCCAGAGGACAAGGCCTTGATGGTCCTTCAAGGCCTTGGACCTGCTTGGTTGTCTAGACCGGTCTCCAGCAGCTAGCCAGGTCTGGTCTCTAGACCGGTGTACAGCAGCTAACAAGGCCTGGTTTCTAGACCGGTCTACAGTAGCTGACCAGGTCTGGCCGGGTCGACCGGTCTGCAGCAGCTAACCAGGCTGCAGTCAAACACCCTTAGCAGGTGGAACAATTTGTACCTTTCTTTGGTTCCTCAGCTCATCAACCCATGTCTTGTCTAATCCCCTTTACTTTTCTTTTGCAGAGTATTTGGAAGTGGTGTGGCGTTCCCTGGCCTCTGAGGACCCAGAGTGCCCCCTGCTGGTGAAGAAGGCATCAGACACCCTGATGGAGCGCCTCACAGATCCCAAGACACACGACGCCATCGCCAAAGACTTCAAGTACTGTGACCCTATGTTTCAAAGACCTAGACGTCTAAGTATGCTGGAGCATTAAGGATACCTTAATGTCCCTTTGTGGATGGCTCAGGGCGTTAAGGGGACCTTAAAGTCCCTTTGTGGATGGCTTAGGGCATTAAGGGGACCTTAATGTGGAAGAGGTGCTGGTTCAGTAAACAATAGTTTATTTATCTAGCACGTTCAAGACCAA
Organism: Melanogrammus aeglefinus; assembly: GCA_900291075.1. Taxonomy (NCBI): domain Eukaryota; kingdom Metazoa; phylum Chordata; class Actinopteri; order Gadiformes; family Gadidae; genus Melanogrammus; species Melanogrammus aeglefinus. The sequence continues at coordinate 7,733 of OLKM01003148.1, read as the reverse complement.
CAACTGAGCAAACTTGAGAAGGAATCAAAGTACGAAAGAATTTGAGAAACGATGCTGAAGTCTGATTAAACGGTCAGACCTTCTATGAACGGGCATCATAGTTCCTTCTGTCACCTTGGGGCCGCTGCGATGTTTCCAGGTCTCATTCTTTATTTTGGCATTTCATTCATATTGACAATGTGACTCATTTTCCAAAAAGATGTAGGTAATTTCTTCCGGTAAATATGGCCAGTTATATATCAGTAATGTCCAGTTATAAGACACTGGGCCTCGTTGGTTTCTGCTAATTCCTGCTGTTATTCGGGGCGTTCAGGTCAACTGTGAGATTATAGAGTGAGGACGCTAAATTCTCTGTCATTATTTTGGTCTGGTAGAGCGAGGAGCTGATGATGTCATGGCCAGATACTGGCCAGGCTCTGGGTCTGGGCAGACCAAACCTTATTTGGAAGTGTCATCATGCAGACAGAGACGGGCAATGTCCTGGAAGTCCAGTCCCCAAACCGCAGGGCCTCAGACAGGACACAAAAACAGACACACACGCGCACACACACACACACACACACACACACACACACACACACACACACACACACACACACACACACACACACACACACACACACACACACACACACACACACACACACACACACACACACACACACACACACACACACACACACAGGTTGGGTATCTTCTTAAATCAATACATGACTTTATATAACCAGGGGGCAGGCAGGCACGCAGGCGCAAACACACTCCTTGTTTAACGGTCCTAATCGTCTTGAGGTGTATTGTGCATAGGTTGGTATCATATTTATTAATGTTTATTTTTTGTTTCCACTTTAAGAGATGACCCAGAATGGATAATATCCTCGAAAGGCTAACTTGTTTTATGCAGAAGTGAATGGATCGAACATTTTAAGACATGGATAAAACCTCCCTGGTCTTTAAAGTGTTTGTTTATTCACCATTCTGGCATCACTCATCCCTTCTTCCTGTGTCCTGTTCATATATTATGTACAGTAACTTTCCTCTTCTCCTTTTCTGCCTCTGTTCCCTTTCCTTTCTCCCTCCCTCCCTGTACGCCTATTCTCTGACCCGGTAATCCATTTTGTTTTCTCCTATCTCAATGTATACCTTGTGCCTCGCTACCTGTCCCATCCTCCTGTGTTCCTCCATCGATCCCGCTCCGCTCTGCCTCCTCCCCAGCCTGTGCTCTGCGCTGCACCTGCAGACAGAGATGGACACTGCCTACTTCCTGGAGACGTTGGCGGGCAGCTTCATGGACGTGGTGCAGTACAACCAGGACAACCGCCAGTTTGAGGTGGGCACGGCGCTGGCACCAGGCACTCACAATCCTTTTGACAAAACTTGGCTGAACCGACTATTATATTCCAATTGACGGATTGATGAAATAGAGAAGACGGATTGATCAGGCATTCCTCCCACACAAACTGAATGTGAAACTTATATGTGAATGTGAAAAGAATACAAAGTGTTTAAAACCTTACCGACTTCAATCATACCCAAAATCAGCCCCTTAATACCTATTCCAAAATAGAATAATAACTGTATGCGAAAGTGTCCTCCCTCTTTGGCCCTTCAGCGTCAGAGGCATGTGAGCAGCCGTGGCCCTACAGAGGTTGTGTCTGTGTCTATGTGTGATCTTGGCACCATTGCCGTATTGATAGGGGATACTACCACCTATTTGGCAACATCCAGTATATTGTATACCCCCCCCCCCCCCCGTGGCCCACCCTGCTGCCCATATCACTCAGCGGTGGGCATTACAGGTCTGGGTCACAGGCTCCCTTCTATTAGGCCAACACTATTGACGCGCTGTTGTATTGCATTCGATCACAAGGGGCGCTCGGCTGGCTTGCATACATAGAGGTATGTATATGGTGTGTGTAAGGTGTATGGACCACAGTGCAGACATGCAGGCATCTGCGGCTGTTCTGTGGGGTTTGTACCAGCGTCAGGACTGCACAGAGACGGCCTCCTGCGGAAGCCCATCCTCTGGCGATTGAAGACAAGATAGAAAAAAAGTGGAATAAACCTCAATTAACATGCTCCGTGGATATTGGATGAACATTGCTGCTGAAAATACTGTATATGTACCATTGCAATACAGTAGGCTGTGTTGACTTGGACAGGCAGGGCAGCACCCCTCTCCTGCATGAAATGAAAGGATTGATGCATTTATTAAGTAGAGCCATGGATATGCTCAGGTAGAATGTTCATCTCATTAATAATGAATGCACAGAGTAGGATTCACAAATGTATTTTGTGATTTATATATAAATCAGTCTCTTCTCACAAATACATTTCAATGCATACACAAATGGATATCGGTATGTTTAAATGTAAAATAAATCCATAAACAAAAATAAGTTTCACAAACACTTTGGGAACCATCCAGAAATGTTGATGGTATGATGGTAGATAGATATATAGATAGAAAGATCGATAGATACATACTTTATTCATCCCATAGGGACATTTTAGCCATCCAGTTATGCATACACACACACACACACACACACACACACACACACACACACACACACACACACACACACACACACACACACACACACACACACACACACACACACACACACACACACACACACACACACACCTCACACAAATAAAAGGAATCTGAAACACTCACAGGTACATACAATTAAAAGGGTAAAGAGTACAGAGCATGTTGAGTGATTACTTGGCCTGATAAAGACTGATTCTTTGCTACATTGACCATGATGATAAGGTGCTATGGTGGAGGAATATGTGCAGTGGTGATAGTGCAAAAGTAAACAGTGCAGGGACATAAATAGTGCAAGTATTATGTGTTGTTAATTATGAAAGGAATATATACATTATATAAATATAAATAAAAATATAAATACGGTGAGAGTATGAACATGAATTGAACATGAATGAACCTGAATTGCTTGACAGAAAAAACAACCATATAAAACTGCCAAATGCTCCCATTCCAAGAATGCATTTACAGCAAATCCCTAGTGGAGAATGTCGTGTATTGAGAGCAGTCTAGTCGGGTATGAGCGCAATATTTTACCTTTTCAACTAAATGGTGTGGTTTGCTATCGATATGTGTCACCAGAGGTGGACATGAACAGTCGTGAGTGGCCCCTAGGCCCCCTGGTGATCCGTGTCTCTTGCTGTGTCTCTGCAGGGCGTTGTGGGCACCAACATCACCATCAAGGTGCTGTGCAGCGTGATGGCGGACCCCTCTCTGGGGGACCCTTACTCCCGTTACGCCAGCGTAGCCCGGCTCATGATGGACACCTTCTCCATTAAGTGCCTGGACGCCACCTACTCCAGCTACCGGAGGGACATGCTCAACACTTCGTGGGACGGTCCCGCCGCAGGGGGAGGTGGGTGATGTGGTGACTCACTATGCACTGAACCTCAGTAACCAAGAAAAGCCGTAGCCTCTCTTTATTGTGATTTCCTTTGGTTACGGTTCCCAGCATTGTTTTAAGTAAGTGATGAGAATGCGGTGGGGTTTGCAAGGGGTCTGAGACAGAGAGTGGTTTCTCAAAGAAACGGGTTACCCAAGGATGTGATTGAGGTCAGCTGCATCTTCTCACCTCGTTGAATCCATAGATGTGTAAAAGGTTGAGACCCTGTTGAAACCTTTCCTTCGTGCAGGAAATCCATTTAGCGCAGCTATGCAGTCGCTGCTCATTAAGCAGTTGATTAAATTCCCCCCAGGATAAATCTAGAGCACCACATCCTGAAAGCAGAGGCGTGGCTGAGTCTGTGGTGTGTGTACGTGACTGAGCACTTTTCAACAGGCCTCATGTCCAGGAAGACTTATCCTGTTTACTAAGAAGTCAAACTGTGCAATTATTGAATTACCGCTTTCACTGCTTACTGGGACACGGCTGCAGCCCTGAATGACGTCAGTCTCTGAGTTATGAGCAGACACAAAAACCAACAAAGATCTTACCACGACGGGAAGAGCAGGTGGTAAAACATTCCCAGAGAAAGTTACAAACGTGACCAGTATGAACTGGCTTCTCCAACGCATACCTCTGCTAGGTATGGCTTCAAGTTGTCTTATTTTGTGTGTGTGTGTGTGTGTGTGTGTGTGTGTGTGTGTGTGTGTGTGTGTGTGTGTGTGTGTGTGTGTGTGTGTGTGTGTGTGTGTGTGTGTGTGTGTGTGTGTGTGTGTGTGTGTGTGTGTGTGTGTGTGTGTGTGTGTGTTCGCTCTCAGGGCGACAGTGGGTGTACCAGACCTGCACTGAGTTTGGATTCTACCAGAGCACCGACTCCCCTAACCAGCCCTTTGGGGGCTTCCCCCTCACGTGAGTGTGTCTGCATCATATGGTGGTATTCTAAACTGTTTCTACCCTCCGACGACATCGTGGCCAGTTGGCTGAACATCGAAAAAACATTTACAATAAGGTGAAGGATTGCAGTTCTTAAGAAGGTCGGCGCAGGCTCTTCTTAAATAATCAAAATACAACACTAGGGTGGCAGTAGGCCAGGATATCAGTTCTGTAGCTACAACTCTGCAAGAAAGGCCATTAAGGGGTCAGACCTCAAAGCTTTGAGCTGCAAGTCCTAACTCCTAATGGAAAGGACTAGTTGTCTGTTCTCAGAGCCCTGAAAGCTGCCCCTGACCTCCTCAGATACCATGTGGAGCAGTGTGCCCAGTTCTACAATGTCAGCGCAGAGACCCTCGCCCAGGCCGTGGCTCAGACCAATGAGTGCTACGGAGGCTACAACATCCGCACCAGCAGAATAGTGTTCCCCAATGGGGACATCGACCCCTGGCACGCCCTGGGGGTTACCCAGGACATCAGCCCTGAGCTCCCAGCCATCCTCATCCAAGGTAGAGACACCGGGAGCTGAGCATGGATTATAGATAGGAAACAGGATAATACTCAATCAAGGGCCTGCATCAATCATCAATATGTTTAAAGTGATTTTACAGGAATCTAAAAAAATTTAAATAACGAACATATCACAGAGGGTGGATCCATCACATACCTGCCGAATACAAACCATCAATGTCAGAAAAATATCCAAAAGTATGTTAATAGTAGGGCTGTCAAACAAAATATATTTTTTAGCGCGATTAATCGCATAGTATTGGTGAGTTAACTCAAGATTAATCACACTTTTGGCATTCTATTTTAAATCCACTTCAATTGAAGTTAAATGAGATTATCAAATGGAATGACACATTATCATTCATACAAAATGTACCTTATAAGCAGAAACTAGACCAAGTGGTCTTGAGGGAGTTTTATTCACTCACTCACGGAACAGCAAAGATTTGGGAATTGTAAACAGGCAGTAAATTAGTACAATTGTAAACCAACAGTTCCTACAAGTGTAGTTAAATTCAAGTTAAATTCTCTCTCTCCGTCTCTATCTCTACCCTCTCTCCTTCCCCCCTCGACCCCTCCTCCTCTACTTCATTACACTGTGTGCCTCTATCTCTCCCCTCTCTTCTCCCCCCTCTCTATCTCTCCCCTCTCTTCTCCCCCCTCTCTATCTCTCCCCTCTCTTCTCCCCCCTCTCCATCTCTCCCCTCTCTTCTCCCCCCTCTATCTCTCCCCTCTCTTCTCTGCTCCCTCTATCTCTCCACGTCTACTTAATTACACTTTGTGCCTCTCTACCTCTCCTCCCTCCTCTCTCTCCTCTCTCCATCCCCCCTCTCTATACCCCTAATCTGTTTCAAACACTGGATACCAGGGACCGCCCACTGTGCCAACATGTACCCAGCAAGATGCCAGGACCTCCCCCAACTGGCTCAGGCCCGCGACCATATCGGTGTGCTGCTCCAACATTGGCTGAAGCAGTGACCCACAGGTCCCCCGACCAACCATGAATACCATGAGAAAAACGCATTTTCATTCACCCTGAAATTGCTGAGCTGATGGTACCTGGAAAAAATAAGCACTCTAAGTGTGTCAGATTTAATGGGTCAGCTTATTTTAATGTTTAATCCTTGAGTTATATTTTTATCCATCTTTTGCGTCTCAATGTGGGTTTTCCATAAAGGTTCTCATTTGCACTGAAGCGAATGGAGAAGTAGCTCTGGAGAGAATGTCCAGAGTTATGAAACGACCGAATGTCTTGTCACTCAGTGACGATAATGATTCAAATTGACGAACTGTAAGGGATCATGTTGTCATGGTTGTCTCAGGCCCCGTCCACACGGAGCCGAAACGGGCGAAAACGATCCGGTTTCGTTTTATGCGGTTCAGTAATATCTCCATAAACATGGAGTCATTGCGAAACCGCATCGAGCTGTAAAAACGCTGTAGTAAATATTCCAGTCGCTGGTTCTCCACAGAAAAAGTGGAGCGCATCAAGCCTGCGCGCATACAGCCTGCACGATGTATACAAACATTCAGTCACGAGGAGATTCAACCTTTTAAATTGACGCCTTTGCAGAGATATTCCTGAACCGCATAAAACGAAACCGGATCGTTTTCGCCCGTTTCGGCTCCGTGTGGACGGGGCCTCAGTGTGTGAATGTAATACCCTAAATGTAAACAGTGATATAATAGGATGTGTTAATCCCTCTATTTGATTGGATAATGCAGGCGACACAAATCTATGCCACTGAATATGGCGGAGAGGGAAGGATCAAGATGCTGTGTGTTGCACTGTATAAACCAATCCAGTCCACATGGGCAAACTTCTGTAAACCCCCATGACTGCTGCATGATAGGTTGATGATAAAAAGCAGACTCTTTCCTAAAGCATCTCAAGAGTCAAGTAGCAGTTGTGTTTCTCGCTTAATAAAAAGGTACTGTTTTTAGTTTCACTAGTTTGCTTGTTGTCACGCTATCCAATGGTTCCCGAGCCGCGGTCTCATTGAACCAAAGTCTAGTGTGGCTCATGTGACCTCATTGAAACCCTGGATGACCTGCCAGATGATGGTGTGCTATGCGGCGTCATACTGCCCGTGTTGGGGAATGAACACATGCAGAGTGGTCTGCTGGGCAGGAAACAGGATGGTTTCGCCACAGAGCCTGTAGGCGCTCTCACTGACAGTGCGTCATGGGTTTGGGCTTGCACACCAAGGTGATGCATGTTACAAAAGACCCTTTCACAGAGGGTACATCTCTCATCATCACTCATTTCAAAACTAATCATGGCTGTGTATTAGGGCACAGGTATTAGACTAAACTAGTGTAAGATTAACGCAGCGCATGGAGACCTGTGTTATTCAAGAAAAATCCCTCTTGTGGAAAGGGTTTGTGTATTGCTGGCAATACGTCACCACGAGCACCCACAACCACGAGGCGCCTTCCAATAAGCCTGGAGCTCTTTGTATTGGACTTTGTATGTGTCCTCAGGCTTCCTCCATTGTATGAGTGAGTGGTGAGATAGCTCACGATCACTATGAACTATCATCATGAAGTAGACCTATCCAAGGTGACTCATCATGTTAGCCCAAACAGGCCAAGAATGTAAGGCTGAGACATGCTCTTGAACACTACAGGGGGTAGCTCTTAGACATTGGTGATTGAAAGCACAACATCTTGGCTGAAGGTTTCCTCACTTTGGCTGCCATTATTGACTTAATTATTAGATTTTTGGTCCCGTTTTATAGTCTTGTATTAATGCTTTAAATATCCCATGGCATGCTACTTTATCGGAATGCGTAATAACTCGATATTAGTCGCGGCCCGCACGATCGCGGTGGCAGAATTACATCACTACGGAGC
>OLKM01003147.1:6018-42809 GCA_900291075.1 Melanogrammus aeglefinus | reverse complement strand
TGGGGGACGACTGTGTCCAATGGGAAGAGACCTCGGGACGACCGTGTCCAATGGGAAGAGACCTGGTGACGTCATCTCTGTGTTGGTCCGTTTCTGGAAGAGATGAACTCAAGCACTTTGAAACGGAGACTATGACTCTTAATTTCTCTCTCTCTCCTCCTCTCCCTCACGCATATGTCACTCTCTCTATCTACATGTCTCTCTCTCTCTCTCTCTCTCTCTCTATCTACATGTGTCTCTCTCTCTCTCTCTCTATCTACATGTCTCTCTCTCTCTCTCTATCTACATGTCTCTCTCTCTCTCTCTCTCTCTCTCTCTATCTACATGTGTCTCTCTCTCTTTTTCTCTCTCTCTATCTACATGTCTCTCTCTCTCTCTCTCTCTCTCTCTATCTATCTACATGTCTCTCTCTCTTTTTCTCTCTCTCTATCTACATGTCTCTCTCTCTCTCTCTCTCTCTCTCTCTCTCTCTCTCTAGCACATCTCTCTCTCTCTCTCTCTCTCTCTCTCTCTCTCTCTCTCTCTCTCTCTCTCTCTCTCTCTCTCTCTCTCTCTCTCTCTCTCTCTCTCTCTCTCTCTTTCTTCAGCAATGGGATTTTTCTCTCAAAACAAACGAAAAAGACGACAGAATCTGTGGCTCGTCTTCAGCTGAAGAATCCGGTCTGATCCAGTGGGCCGAGACCTCCAGTCCGGTGGGGTCCGGTCGGGTCCGGTCGGGTCCGAGACCTCCAGTCCGGTGGGGTCCGGTCGGGTCCGGTCGGGTCCGGTCGGGTCCGGTCGGGTCCGGTCGGGTCCGGTGGGGTCCGGTCTGGGTCAGACCTCATGCAGACCTTCACTGTGTCCAGGGCAGGAGACAGAGAGGACTCCCGTCTGGACGGACGCGTCTGGGGGGTTTATTTATCCACCACGTACACCTGACTTTTTTTTATAAAAGATAAATCTTCTAGCTCAGACTTTACTTACAAATCAAACATGAAGAAAAAGCAATGATCACCGGACTCCGGCTGTGATAGAATGTTAGAAGATCCTCGCTCAGCTGTCGCCCTCCAAACCTCTGTTCTCCTCCTCCTCCTCCCTCCTCCTCACCTCTCCTCCTCCTCCTCCTCCTCCTCCTCCTCCTCCTCCTCCTCCTCCCCTCCTCCTCCTCCCCCTCTTCCTCCTCCTCCCTCCCCCTCCTCCTCCTCCCTCCTCCTCCTCCTCCCCCCCTCCTCCTCCTCCTCCTCCTCCTCATCCAGCTCATCTCTGCTCACCTCGTCTCCTCCTATGGTCTCCTTTACTCTCCTGCTTCACTATTAACACCACCTCTCCCCTCTCCTCTCCCCTCTCCTCTCTCCTCTCCCCTCTCCTCTCTCCTCTCCCCCCTCTCCTCTCTCCCTCTCTCTCTCTCTCTCTCCCCTCTCCTCTCCCCCCTCTCTCCTCTCTCCTCCCCTCTCTCCTCTCCCCCCTCTCTCTCTACCTCCTCCTCTCCTCTCTCTCTCTCTCTCTCTCTCTCTCTCTCTCTCTCTTTCCTCCTCCACTCTCTCTCTCTCTTTCCCTCTCTCCCCCCTCTCCCACTCTCTTCTCTCTCTCTCTCTCTCCTCTCTCTCTCCCCTCTCTCTCTCTCCTCTCTCTCTCTCTCTCTCTCTCTCTCTCCTCTCTCCTCTCTCCTCCTCTCCTTCTCCTCTCTCATGTTAGCCCACAGCTTGGGACAGGATCAGTTTCTGGGGGTTTAGAGTAATGTATCATACCCCCCCCACCCCCCTTCAGGAAAGTTAAGCCTCCAATCACGTCTCCATGTTCCCATAGGCCCCGCCTCCTTCTCTGACAGGGTGAATCAGATTGGGCCCGGAGGGTCGCCGTGACAACACGAGAGAGCTGATTGGAGGGTTGTGTTTTTGTGTCGTCTTTTTCTAACTCGATCACTTTGATCCTCAGTGAGACTGAGGCTAATTAGCTAGCGTCGCTAACTTGAAAAATGAATGTTGAAAACCTTGACCGGCTCCTGTTCTCCGACCCGCGCTCCTCCTCCTGCTCCTCCTCACTCGCTCCTTCACCTCCCTTTTCCTGAACCGGAATCACCTCCAGATGTTCCTGATAATCCGCTCTTCCTCGGTCATCTCTAAGGACTCTATGATCACATATCAATAATCAATAAGGAGATTGTAATAAACATGTGCATTTTCAATCAGTCAATGACACCATTTAAGAACCTAGATCTAGGTGTAGATCTAGAAATATAGCTCTACGACGGGTGGAGAGCAGGAAGTCCTTCCACGTCCACTGTGTACATTTCCTTCTACCAAAAACATGTTGACTGGTAACGTTTAAAGTTTGGTGTTCAAAGCACTGTGAATCGTTTGTTTTCAAACTTTTAACCTTTTTTGGTAAAGAAAAAAAGAAAAGAAGTAATAATGAAGTTGCTCCGCGGAGGCATCGCTCCCCCCCCCCCCGGGGGGGCCGTAACGTGACTGTGTTCGTGTTCCATGGAAACTGTGTGTTGACTATATGCAGAATATACTGAGCTACTGTTGCTGTCTGCGTCTCTGTGTGCTCCTCCTCCCCCTGCTCCTCCTGCTCCTCCCTCCTCCTCCCCTCGCTGCAGTCTTAGTGTAAAGTGGAGGTTTGTGGACTTGGTGTCGGTGGCCTTTAAACGTAGAGTCCACCTCTTTGCTGCTTCCTTCGTCTTTGTAGACTCTGTTTTTTACTCTTCTCTCGTCTCTCTGTTGCTTTTAGCCGTTGTGTAGTCGATAAGACCTCTTGTCCTCTTTCTCGCGCTCTCTCCTTCTCTCAGAGATGAAAACATTCTTATCTAGCTCAAAGGTTTACCGAGCCATTTTGCCACTAAGGAATTCTGGGAACTGTAGTTTTTGGTAATGACGAATAATAAAAACCGATAGCTAACACTATTTACATTCTAGACGTAAAAGATGAAAAGCCAAACGTAGCATTTTAGGTGTAGTCTTTCTTTTTTGGGAACGCAAGTCACGAGCTGTGAAACTTCCCAGGGTTCCTTGGGCTCTTTGTGTGCATTGGGTGTATTTCATTGGTTCTTTAAACTAGCAGACTAGTCCAGCAGGACCAATAATATCTAGCAGTAGTTTACACGGGGAAACGATCACAAAACAGCATTTCAGGACAAACAAAGATGATTTTAAAGATTTCTAAAGAAATGAAAATGAAAAAAATATTTCGCACTATAAATCTATTTTTATATTTATAGGTGTTTTGGAAAATAACTGCATGTTTACTGAGTTTGTTTCGTGCGTTCGGGGGCACCGGGTCACGGGGCGATCCTCCCGTTTTTGTCGCGTTTTGCGTGTTTTTACCGTCCGCTCGTACGAAGGTCCTCCCACCCCGACGCTGCCGTCTATCAGGAAACACGCGAGAACACCGACGCCTCGGAGCCTACCGACCACAGAACCCACCACAGAACCGACCACAGAACCCACCACAGAACCGACCACAGAACCCACCACAGAACCCACCACAGAACCCACCACAGAACCGACCACAGAACCCACCACAGAACCCACCACAGAACCCACCACAGAACCCACCACAGAACCGACGACACCGACCACAGAACCGACCACAGAACCAACGACACCGACCACAGAACCAACCACAGAACCGACTACAGCACCAACTGACAGAACCGACGACACCGACCACAGAACCGACTACACACTAATGACAGAACCAACGACAGAACCGACGACACCGACCACAGAACCGACGACAGAACCGACTCCGGAACCGACTACAGGAGAGAATACAAAACCGACTACCGAAATAACTACAGGACAGAATACAGAACCGACTGCAGAACCCACAACTGAACCCACAACTGAACAGAACGACAGAACAGACCACAGAACCAACGACAGAACAGACCACAGAACCGACGACAGAACAGACCACAGAACCGACGACAGAACAGACCACAGAACCGACAACAGAACCGCCTACACAACCCACTAAGAACCATAACTACAGACGTATCGTGTTTTAAGGGACTAGTGTGATCCGGGCGGTTAGTCTGTTAATCCCGGGGCTTCTCAAGCTGAGATTATCTACCTGGTGTAGAATAGGATGCGTCCGGTATGACAGGACTGAAAAGGCCGGACCCTATTGGTCGAAAAACAGGAAGTGTGGGGGGGTGGGGGGGTGGGCAGGACCAGGAAATACACCCACATGTAACGGAAATTAAACAGCCAATCACGCGCTGTTTCAATGTTCTTCTGTGTCTGTGTCTAAAAATTAAAACTGGTGATTTAAAAGTTGAAACCTTGATCCCAGCTGCTGTCAAAATGCATAATGCATAGTGTTTAAGAATTACAAATATGAAAAATCACTTCATTTACCTGTGAAGTCTGTGTGTGTGTTTTTAATTCTTTATTGTAAGATGATACAGATTGTTTTATGGAGACGTGACGGAAGGGAGTGTCTTGTTATCAATGTTAACAGTGTTCTAAATACCAACAAATTAAAATATTCAAAAAGAGAAAAACTATGGCACATTTCTACTTTTATTTAATTTGATTTCCTCTCCGGGAAAACATGACTAACTGAAGTTAACTGAGTGCCTGGCGTTTGGTTGTTTTCGTTTTCTTTATCATTTAATATCTTATCTTTATATTAATCAAATAATAAAAACGTTATTATTATTGATAATATTCCTATTATTGTTAATAGTAATGATACTAATTATTATTCAATGCATCTCTTGGTTTATTTGAGAACAATGCTGCAAATCACCAACTGTACATACTTCATTTTACTACAGGGTTTGTTTCTACGTTTCCTGGGTTTTCATTGGCTCAGAGCAGCGTAGGGGGTTGTCTCTACCGCGGCTCTGACCAATCAGGTGCCATATTCATAATAAAACTTCTCTCAATCTACTCCTGCCTTTTCTCTTCTTTCTTTACACACACACATAAAAACACACACACACACACACACAAACACACACGGTTCAGACATACAAGTTAGCCCCCTGATGTCTAGTCTTCACAGAACTCTTCAGGTCATCAATAACATGTGGAAGGCCTGTGCCGGATAGTGTCAGACACACACACACACACACACACACAAACACACACACACACACACACACACACACACACACACACACACACACACACACACACACACACACACACACACACACACACACACACACACACACACACACACACACACACACACACACACACACACACCCCCTCTGGCACAAAGGTAGAGAGCGTCCAGACGAGTACATTGATACGTTAGAGGATGATTCAGAATAACGAATACTTTGATATTCTTTTAAATCGGCCATATCAGAGGACGGACGATGAGGATCACAGGAGTAACGCTGTCTGTCTGACTCTTAACCTGTCTGTCTGACTCTTAACCTGTCTGTCTATAAGGCTGAGGGGAGCTAAGAGAGAGAGAGAGAGAGATAGAGCATGTGTTTCATCAGCCTGATGAAACCAGGCGTTCATTTTCTATTCAAAATGTTCTGAACAGAACGAGTGAACTCTACATATAGTTTTTATGTATTCATGTTCTCGTCTCATGAGAACATCTTCTCTGCTTGAGGCCACGCGTGTATAAAGCTGCTTTTAGGGAAAACCTCTCCCTCCCTCAGGAAACATGGACTCATGGAGTACGTGGAGTACGTCAAGATTGCAGAAAACACAACGTAATTAGCGTCTTAACTTAAATACTAATTATTTCAAATAAAAAGGTGGTTTTATGTTGAGAAATCTATGTACACCTGTTAACATGTTCCTTTGTATTCATCAAATAATCATAACATTTTTTTATCATAATTAAAATTATAATAATTATATTACAATTATATACTTAACAATAAAATGCTTAAAAAAATGCTAAAATGCTCCTTCACCTACCAATAATAATTACTACTTTCATCATCCTATTTGGCCTAATAATAATTTAGTAAGCCTAACTTGGTCTGCTAAAATAATGGCTTTTTTTTATTCTCAATCATTCATTCATAAAATCAAGTTATTATTGTTATCATTATTATTATTATTATTATTATAGATTAGGCCTATGTTATTGTATTTTCTTCATTCCACTGAGTTTTGAAATTCTTTAAGTCTCAAGATAACGGGCCGCAAAATGTACATTTTTGGCAAATGATATCATTTCCATGTCTACTCTTGCTCCATGATTATGATTTTTTTATAAAACGCACAAAACCGAAGTTCTCAATTCCCTTAAATGCGGTTTCGCCCGACTCAACCTTACTGGAATGAACGGCCTTCAGACCACAACTTGCCGCCCAGCGGTGCGCTGCTGCCCCCTTGCGACAGTGTGCTTGGTTTGATGGAGACCTCAATGGGCGTACACATTAGCGCCTTAAGGAGGAAGGCCGAGCTCTCATGACGTCGTTGGCCACTCGGAGAGCTCAGCCCTACTGCAGATATGGGTGACCAGATTCATCAGGGGTCTCATTTATAAAACTGTGCGTGGGATCGTTACTAAAAGTGTACAAAAGCCAAGTTTTGCGTGCGCCAAAAAAATTCAGACTTATAAGCCCTGCACACGCACACCTGTCTAGCAATGTGTGGTATTATAACTGAGCTACGAATGTGGGTTGACATGCTGTTTGGATGTTGGTTTATTATTATTTATGTGGAGCTGAACGTAAATGTTGTACCGCAACTGTATTAATTTATTTAATTGTGGGGATTATTTTAATTTATTATTTTTGCAAGATAACAACTATAGGAATAGTGGGTATGATGCTCCATGTTTATGGTTAAGGGTATATTATAGTGTTTGATTGTTATTTAAAAGCAAAAGAAAAGAAATGTTATATTACCTTGGCACTGTGACATGTTATTGCAAGTGGCTCCGTTTTCTTTTTCTTAAGTGCGCTTAGGTTGTAGCTGTGTGGAAACGGGGACGTTTCTTTTTAAAGGGGGAGGGGGGGGGGGGGGGGGTTATGTAAACCAGTTCCTGTTAGGGACTCTTATTCTGAGGAGCAGAACCAAAGTGTCTGCATGGGGGTGGCTGTTTTTACTCTGCGTTGGGAGCGCTGAAAGAAAAGTGGATCGTCCCGTTCAGTGAATGGAGATAACCGATTATTTTTTTATATTACCCAAGTATAGGCAACAATAAAACGCTCGGTTACACTGTCCTGTACTTTCGGTTATGACGACGCCAATTAGGCCTACTTGTGAGGTCATTGTTTTCCTATCATATTCATAATTTACCCAAAGGCCGCGGCTGCGGTAAGCAACTCACTGTTCACCGGTCGGCCACACGGGGGCGCTCCGGTCCTGCTGATCTCCTCAGCACCATGACCCAGTTACAACAGTAGACCAGAACACATGGATTCACCCTATATGTCCACCGACATAGGCCTACTCTATATTTACATGAATAAAAAGAGTATACTATATTTTATGTGTGTGTGTGTTTGTGTTTAATCTGATTAACACTGAGGTCTACTAGGCCTCTCTGGAGGCTCTCTCTTGCCCGTTCGGTTGCTTCAATTTCCACTTCAATTGTTGTTGTCCACCTGGTAACTAATGACGCCTCCGCCTTTCTGAATTCCCATTGGTCGAGCGGGTCCGCCTCCTCCCTCCCCTCGAGTCCCGCCGGTTCAGACCTTCAGGAGACTGGAGACCAGGCGATAGTTATGATATTATAATATGATAGTTATTATATTATAACTCTAGTTATATGATTGTAGGCGTAGCCGTCTAGGCTTCGCCTTATGGGCTTGTCCCGTGCGCGTGCTCGCGCGCACTGAAAATTTCAACTATGCACCAATCAACGTGGGCACCGCCCACATTTCCCACGGCACGTGTATATAATGCGGTGCAAACCGCAAACCGCCGTCCACCCTCCATGCCATTCTTTCAGCATTTTGAGGGTACGGCAGGTGGGAAACTAGACGGCTACGCCTAGAATCATAGAACTAGAGTCACTGACGGCTAAAGGTACCCTTCGGCCGAGGCGTATTCTGCAGACGGAGAGGGGGTTCAATTCACTACAATGTAATGCCCTACCCGGCGATGTTTGGCGTTCAGAGCGGGTGCTCCAGCAGCCCATTCACTCCTGTGCCAACCCAACTACGGCTCTAATAGACGCTGGGAGCATCTTTCCTATTGGACAGTTATCAGAATTTTTTCTGTGAAAAAGGCGGACATGCTTTTTATTCTGGGCGGAAAATGTGATAATTAGTATAGTTACGCCATTAAAAGTGTTAATAAAAAAATGCAGAGAAATGTGCATTTTACTTTCATAATCTTCGCTCTGTGAATGGTAGGGGGATAAATATATGACTACGACTACGAGAGTTGCCTTTATTTGCCGCACCAACAACGTATCGGAAAACAGCACAGCCAACGAACAAACATAGTCAGTGATGGTGGCGGCAACGATGCACACACATGTTAACATTAAAAAACACACAACTACACACAACCCCGAACCCATTAACCCCACTTAACCTAACAACAAAACAAGTTGGCAAAAGCCCCGTGTTTCAACTGACAACCCCAATTCCCCGGATCCCCTGCGCGACCCCGGAGGAGTCGATAATAACGTGTTTTTTGTGACTCCCGCATTGTCCGTGTCGTTTCACGTCGTATCCACCTCCGTGTGAAATGTAAAATGACTCAAGCCAATTTCACACAAAACTATGCCAGACTCGCCTTGCACTTATCACCCAGGGATAGATAGTTTCCCATTCTTTATTGTAGCTGCATTTCCTCAGCCGTAAGTCGTGCTTTCCTCCGTCCCGTGCTGCATGCCATTCTGACCTGATTTGGTGGAAGCTAACAGCTGGAGCCACTTGTACATTTTTTGTCAACATTTTCACGTAATTAATTATTCAGTAATAAACACACATTGCACATAGACAATTTTGAAAAATAAATATTTTGTAATAATAATTTCATCATCACATAGGCGTAAATCTTTTTATTTCATTTATTTTTTGAAAATCACAAGGAGGCTCCGTTGTCTCACCCTGAACCCGCCCCTGTTCGTCTCGCGCTAATGAGGTCACCTGTCGCGGCTCGCGCTCTGTTTGCATTGATCAATCTATCCGTGGCTGCGTCTCGTTAAACTTAAACGGTGGGTCTCCCAAAATAGTTTATCAGTCTAATGTCTCAATATGTACGGTAATCTTAATAATGGTTAAGAAGTTGAATCATGGCGTGGTGTGAATCTCCCGGTTAACGGTTATGGTTGATGGTGGTGGATCTGTTCTTTTGTTCTCCAGGTGAACCGCGAGGTCACGAACACTTTTCGAAGTAAAACCGACCACAAGATCTGGAGCAGCTGTGAGTAGTTTATTATCCACGAAGCCGACTTGATATGTTTAATGATTTTAGTTCTGGATGTAATTGGATTTGGACTGTTTAAAATGAATGTTTCCTTGTGGTGGGTCTGTTGTGTCTGATGCCTTGGCAAAGTCACATTTTAATTAAACCCTTCATGGTTTTATTGTTGGGGTTTTCCCTTTTTTGAAAGATTTTTGATTTAGTATTTTAATCAAAATATTATGTCTTCTATTCCTCAAACAGTTGATTGCAAATAATGTATTTATGACCTATAATATTGGTTTATTGATTTGGATACCTGATTGCATTGAAGGAATTCTGTTAGTATTGGAACACGCCCCAGACTGACTCAGCAGAGGACCTATTAAAGGCAGAAACTCGACTCATGGAAGCACGAGACCTCAATCAAACTTTAAAATGGCCTTCATCATAAGAGTGTAAAAGTATGTGGGGAAAATAACGGCGTACAATTCCTCTGTCTAGACGGTAGAGCGACAGAACTGAATTGACTTGAATGTGAACAAAAGAAGTCTCTTATAAGCTATTCACATGGCTTTGAGGATTGTTGAAGAGCAATCTTTGCAGTTAAATGGAATATATCTAGCTTTTTACATGATTCTCATTTTCATTGGATGATGCACTAATTAAATCAGGGCCCTGCTTCGTCTTAAATGAGCTCACCTGTGGAGGGTAGCGCTGTTGCGTTGATCCATCTGCTGCAGAGTCTCGTTCAGTAAATGATCATAACTTGTATGTTGGTTTACCCAACCGTTATCAGTCTAATGTCTATTAGATCAATATACGGTAATCTTAATAATGGTTAAGACCTTGAACCACAACGTGGTGGGAATCTTCTGGGTACCGGTTATGAGTGACTGATGATGGATCTGTTCTTCTGTTCTCCAGGTGAACCGCGAGGTCACGAACACTTTTCGAAGTAAAACGGACCACAAGATCTGGAGCAGCTGTGAGTAGTTTATTATCTACAAGGCCGACTTGAAATGTTTAATAATGTTAATTTTGGATGTAATTGGAGGTGAACTGTTTTAAATGAGTGTTTCCTCGAGGATATTGGACTATTCGACTATTCGGGTGGTGTGAGTGGATGTTGGTGTTCATGTTGGTTGTGTGGCTGATTTAAGAGGTTTAGAGTCAATGCGTTGGTCTAGTCTTGTATTAATTGAACCCTTAATGGTTGCATCAGTGGTTGTTTTGGGATTTTTGTTTAAGTTGCTACTGTGTTCAGTCGTTAATTTGTACTCTGAAACTGATCGGCTCGTTGCACTCCTTCACAGGTCAAGAAGAATAAACAGATTCTGTGAGTATCCCAATTGAACCGTGAAGAAGAAACTGCGAACTGTAAGTCTCGATTTTTTTTTTTTTCCTTTTTTTGGTCATTATTTTGGCCTCCTGGTTGGTCAGGGTTGATGGTTGAAGATTGATATAGTTAAAAGTAGTGGAGTATAGGTTCTAAGTGAATGGTGTATGACTAGTTGGATTTCTATGGGTAAAGTTATAACATACTCCAGGGTTGTGTTCAGATTTTCTTCTGCCCACTTCGCCACTACTTTCCTGAACCTTGCGTCACATTACGTGTGTGTTGTCTTACTGATGGGGGCCTGGTCTGAGCGATCAGAGATGCATGCTAGGGTATTGTGCTGTCTGAAGTCTACAGTTCTGTAGTTGTGCCCTCTGAGGGGAAACCAAGTGTTGAAGAGGCCGTCGTAACGTCAGTTACGTGAAGGGGAATGTCTATCAAGATGGTGATGGGACTCCCCTGAGGAGAAACGCATGGGGCAAGATGTGAGGGCTCCTCCTCTCAGCAACTAGAACACAACCTGGTTCCTGCACCGGAGAACCATGGAGCACGTTTCAACGTTCTCCTCCATACATCTTGAAGCCATAGCGAGGATTTCTCTACCTCCACAGCTGGAGGAGAGCACAATCGTAGTTCAGAATGGGTCCTTGATGGGGTCCTTCCAGGTTGGTTTCTGATTTGAGGGGACCCATCTTCCAGGCCCAGCTGGCCTCGCCCATTACTCTGCAGTACAGCCTGAGGAAGACTTGCATCTGAGCCAGTAGATGGCTCATCAGCCTGCAGCTCAGATGGGATGAAGAGGATCCTGCTGATCAAGACCCACCACCCCTCCACTGGGTGGGCCTTCTCAACAGACCACCTACCTCACCCCTTCCATCAAATCCTGTCCCCGTCCTCAGGCTCAATAAGCGGCACCATTTGTATCTGAGCATCACTGCGGACAGTACTGAACAATGTTTCACAATGAGTATGATAATGGGTACGGCTTGGCTCAGGAGGTGGTGCGGGATTGACTTGTAACCGGAATTTCCGGCTGCTCCTAGTGTCGTGCAGATTTCCTTGAAGGATACCTAACCCGAACTGTGTTAAATGCCAAATGTCCTAAATGTAAATAATAGTTTGTCTATACTAATTGTTAATGAAGTCTTTAATTTGTATTTCTTTCACACGTGTGCCCCTGGTCAGAGTTTGACCATGCATGGGGTTCATGTGTCAGATTTTAACATGCAACTGGTTGTGCACGTGGTCAGCTTTTAACCTGGCAAATGGTTCTTTGTGTGAGTGGTCAGCTTTTAACCTGGCAAATGGTTCTTCATGTGCGCGTGGTCAGCTTTTAACCTGGCAAATGGTTCTTCATGTGCGAGTGGTCAGCTTTTAACCTGGCAAATGGTTCTTCGTGTGAGTGGTCAGCTTTTAACCTGGCAAATGGTTCTTCGTGGGCGTGGTCAGCTTTTAACCTGGCAAATGGTTCTTCTTTAGCGTGGTCAGCTTTTAACCTGGAAAATGGTTCTTTGTGTGAGTGGTCAGCTTTTAACCTGGCAAATGGTTCTTCATGTGCGAGTGGTCAGCTTTTAACCTGGCAAATGGTTCTTCATGTGTGAGTGGTCAGCTTTTAACCTGGCAAATGGTTCTTCGTGTGAGTGGTCAGCTTTTAACCTGGCAAATGGTTCTTCGTGAGCGTGGTCAGCTTTTAACCTGGCAAATGGTTCTTTGTGTGAGTGGTCAGCTTTTAACCTGGCAAATGGTTCTTTGTGTGAGTGGTCAGCTTTTAACCTGGCAAATGGTTTGTGTGAGTGGTCAGCTTTTAACCTGGCAAATGGTTCTTCGTGTGAGTGGTCAGCTTTTAACCTGGCAAATGGTTCTTCATGTCTGAGTGGTCAGCTTTTAACCTGGCAAATGGTTCTTCGTGTGAGTGGGTCAGCTTAACCTGGCAAATGGGTTCTTTCATGTCTGAGTGGTCAGCTTTTAACCTGGCAAATGGTCTTCGTGTGAGTTGGTCAGCTTTTAACCGGCAAATGGTTCTCTTGGTGAGTGGTCAGCTTTTAACCTGGCAAATGGTTCTTCGTTGTGAGTGGTCAGCTTTTAACCTGGCAAATGGTTCTTCGTGAGCGTGGTCAGCTTAGACGCTAGGCCAAATGGTTCTTCGTCGTGAGTGGTCAGCCTTTAACCTGGGCAATATTGGTTTGAGTGGTCAGCTTTTAACCTCACCAAATGCGTTTGGATTGGTGGTCAGCTTGTAACCTGGCAAATGGTATCTTTGTGTGTGAAGTGTCAGCTTTAACCTGGCAAATGGTTCTCTCTGAGAGCTGTGCGTCAGCTTTTTGACCCCAGGCGACTGGGAGTTCTAGCATGGATGAGTCTGTACGTCCAGGGTCCCGGTGCATACCCCTCAACGAATTCTCAACAATCTGGTGCTTTAGGTCTGCGTCAGTCCCTCTCTAATTCCCCAGAGTCAATAGTACATGTATTTCTGAACTTAGTTCGAGCTTATCGTACTCTGGGCTCGAGGTCTATCAGCCACCAAATCAACCACGTAGCAAATAGGCACTAATGTGATGCGTACAGGCACTGACTTGATTTAATGCCAACCAGGTTTCGGATTCGTCTACGACAACTGAGGTTGCATGGAAAAGGAGGCAATGTAGCAATACCTTATGACATCAAATGTGAGTAATAAGACACTCCCAGTGTGTCATCTTGAGATCGAAACTTTGGAAATGTACCAAAAGATCTTTGGAAATAGTTACTTAAGCATGAGAGTCGGCGACGTGGCTGCCCATCCTAACCCCGGAGGATGATGGCTGGCGGGCCCTGTGGATCGAGACTTCTGTGCTGAGATGAAGGCCTTAATTCATAATTCATAATTCATAGGTCCACTTGATTCAGAAACCAACCTTGGAAACATCCCAACCGTGGTCCTCTTCAAGCTGCAGGTGTGCTATTCTTCAGAGGAGGAGGTAAAGAAACCCTCACTGGGGCTTCAAGATCTATGAAGAGGAACATTGAAATTTGCTCCATGGTTCTCTCAAGTAGGAGCGAGGTTGTATTCTCCTCGCTGACTGTTGGAGCCCTCCCATCCTACCCTTGGTGTCTCTCTTTGGGGAGTCCCTGTCATGGTCCTGAAGGATGTTCCAGTTTGTGTAACTGATGGTACGACAGCCTTTGAACACTTGGTTTCTTTTGAGGGGGTACATCTACAGAACTGTGGTCTTCAGACGGCATGTTATCCTACCATGCATCTCTGGTCATCAACACCGCACCCAGATCAGTACAGGCAACACTCATGCAATGTGAATGCATAACGTTTAGGAGAGTCGCAAACGAAGTGGAACAAAAGGTGTAAGGGCATCTCGTGTCTGTAGCTCTGTCAAGGGGAGGGAAGATTAATGGTTTATTTTAGTACGCTGTTCCTCTAAAAAAATACACTTTATACCTGTAAATATCTCGATAATTTACAAAAGTGATCTGAGATGAGAGATATCAGTTAAAGATATTCAGGTTAACTGTGGTTACCAAACATGATGGTTATAAGTTTATTGTACACTTCTAAACCTTGTTTATTGTTAGTCAATTTGTTAGATGGGGGAACTGTGTAGTTAAAATTACTAGCTTTGTACATAAACCAACAGCAACAAACTACTAGATCGACTCAAGGTAAGTCTGTTGGCTGTATTGTGAAATGAGACGATGGACCCCAAGATCTTCATCCTCGTTCAGCTCAAGGTGAGGTGCTGGTTACGTGGTGACTGGTCTTACTTATTGCTGGTTTGGTTTGTGTACTGGAGATGTTGGTTATTCCAGTAGGAAGGTTGTTGAGCTTTCTGCAGAGGGTCTGTTAGATGTGTGCAGTCTGGACCGACCTCTAATGCTGCAGTGCGGTGTGTGAGCTTGCTGTATCCTTTGAGCAAGAGGTGTAGTGCAGAACATAAGAGGCCAGTATGGGCGCTTTATTTGGTTTCATTATGGTTGGCATTGATTTCATTCTAGCGCCAGAATCAGTAGTTGGTTGGCTGTTGAGTCACCTGGTCAGGGGAGCTGATATTATGAGCAGAATATGCATTTGCATAACCTCATCACTAATGAGTTTACACTATTGGTTCATCTGGCAGTACGAGTAGGATTGGCATTTGCGTGACCTCATCACTAATGTGTTTACACTATTGCATACTGGCAGTTACCCAATTTTCTTATCTGTAACCATCTCTGGCATATTTGCGGTTTGTGCTTTAGGTAGGGCATAATTCTAAACCATAACATGAGTTTGCTGAATTGTGCTTCATAGCGTTCTATCTACTAAAGACTATATTAACCTACAGATCCCTTGCATAGTGCTCCCTTCCTTCCAAAACATGGATATTGAACATGTGAGTAACCTCCCATACATACCGAACAAACTGCGCACTTGCTACTTTTAAGTCAATCGGCTCTTTACTGCGTACCCGAACGCTCATTCTGCGTGCAACACAAATATTTATGCGAGTTCGCTGATTAAGATCGGAGCTAACAAATTTGGCATTGCATGACACGGAGTAACCGAATACCGTTATCCCATAGGCAGACTGAATCATAGGCAACTAGTTAATACATCTTTACTATTAAATTAACTATTGGACTAGCTGCTTTAGTTGAAGGTCAAACTACTGTGGCTGAGATGACGTTTTATATATTTTAACTCTACAACCAAATTGACACAAGTGACAATTATCCTTTTATTATAAAACTACTATTGTGTGGAAATAGTTAGGTAACCTTTCTAAATTTAATCAGCAGCTAAAAATCATGAACCATGTCCTACATGCTTATACATTAATAATGGCGACATAAATATACCACCAACAGTAGACATGGAACTTGTTTAGTTGTGGTTGCTCCCCAGGTGGTACCGCCTCCACTCCTCCCATGGCTGTCACCATTGCGTTCTATATGAAAGGTCCATACGGTTAAATGTAATGAGCACATCTCCTACATGCGCTTTCATTGGTTGCCCCTGTGGGCTGAATAACTTTTCTGGTAGTTCGTATTCATTTTTGTTCAAGCTATTTTAGATTAGTTCTTAGTCTTTTGACGAAAATGCTTTAATTAGATTAAGTTCACATTTATTGGTTTTAGGGTTCCCATTTGTTTTTATCCATATTTTGAGTAAGTTTTTTTTCTAGATTCCTAGCGAGAAAAAATGATCCAGTACATTCTCGTCATCTCTCTCTTAGTCAAAATGTTCTCTTTTTAAAACTATTTCAATTAGAGGTGTAACTCTCTCAGGTATATATAGCACAAATCGCTAACTAAGTGTCCTACGTCAAATTAGCAGCCGTGACTGTATCCTACTGAAAACTCTAACGCTCTGTTCCTGGAACAACCGGCAACTTAGGTTTACCAAGTTCTATAAACACAAAACCACGGAACCGATTGTGAGCAGAATCAGGCTATTCAATCCAATATTATCATTTTCTTTCACATGCTGGTGTTTCTATTCAAAATAAAAATAGAATCAATTTCAAGAGGTGAAATATCACTACCAATCGAACATTCGAGGTGTTTATGTATTCCTCTGGGTAACTAAAAGGAAAAGTATACATATCAAACGACTTGTTTATATTTTTTCTTTTATATGAAGGTTATACAGATCTCCTTCTCACATTTACATTCAATAATTACACTTCGAGCTATCAATGGTAAACGAGCACAATACTCATAAATCAATTCGACAAAAAAATCGGTTCCGACTCTCCTATAAAAGGATTGTTGTGGCGCACATGATTTCCCCTTGTTAATTTGGTTTGTGTTCTCCTAGAACCGAAAACTCGGAGATTGCATATGCGAAACGTGGACGTTACTACTAAATGTCTTTATACCTTTCACAAGCGATAGGCTCTGGTAAATTTGTGAAAAAATGCATTAAACTAAATCAGACAACGCGGTTATATGCTATCGAACTAGAGCAACTTATCTGTGGTATACAAGGCTTGGGACCAACGGAATTCTCCGAATTATCATAATATATATTAACAATGCATAACGTTAGCTCATAGCTGAGTGGGCTATATACCTCCCGTGCCAAGTCGAAAGCTCTGGTCCTTTACTATTTACTGAAGCAAGTGAAGAGTTGCATAATGGACCTTACGGGAGGGTTAATGGATTGGGAAGATATCGATGGCATTTGAATGTCCACACTAGCACACGCCCTATAACAATTTCGTCCAGTCTCGTCAAGACCGGCAACACCAAACGTAACATTTTTGTCATAGTTGTTTATTATCAAAGATCTATTTTTTAGCTCATCAACTCTCGTCTTAGTCATGGAAAAAGGTTGGTTGACGAACATTTTTTGGTCATATTTTTTTCGTAAAACGAAATTCACACTGCTGTAGTTGTTGTGGTCTCTAATAGAGTTCAGAAGTAAAAGGAATTGTTCAATGTTGTCATTTGCACAAATCAAATGGTACAGCTGGTCAAATATGGTAATTGTAGCACAAGAGTAGCATTTAAAAGTTGCTGCATCACCTCCTGTTTCTGGTGGTTGTTACAGTGTGATGTTATATTGCCGTTGTGATGTCTTGTTTTTAATCTGATGAATGTTGTGTCAACAGTGGAGGGCGTCACAGGAGAGGGCGTAACTCCAGTACTTGCTTTCTTGAACCGTGATGATGACCACCAGAATGTTGATCCAAACCACACAGGTGAGCTTTTGGTATGGGACGATTTCACATTGATGCTACCGTATTTACCCATCTATAACATTATGACCTTCCCAAAGTGACCTCTGCAGGGGGGTCTGGAAGGCTGTGGCGGACGGAGCGGGGAGCCAGGCTCACCAGTGTAAGTGGCATTTGATTGTGTCATTTAACTTGCAGTTGTGATACTATGGAATATATTTGTTCTGATGTGTCAATGTTGCATCCATTTTAATAATTATAATTGAGTTACAAGGATTTCAAGTCAATCCCGGAAGTACTTCCGAGTTTGAATCACATGCACATCCTGTATTAAACAAGACGGCAGTGAACGTGTTAATAAAGACGCTGTCTGACTTCACAGGATCTCCTGGGCAAGGCATGGGGCGCCAGAAGGGACCGAGGCTGACCACCAAGCTGTTCTGAAACGCCTAAGGCCAGACATTATATTATCTTAGTTTTTTGTTTTTCCTTATTAGTTCTGATTTTCATTCTGTGAAATTTTGCCAAAGCTATGATTTGAGGTAATATCTCGGGCCATCCGAGTAGTTTGCTGTTTTTGCCCCTATTGCTGCTCCTGTCACTATAGTTTATACATTACTCAATAAGTTGAAATGTAAACTTAAGGAAGTTGGATATTTGTTACCGCTTTACAAGTGCAAGGGTGTTTATCAGATGTTAGACGAGCTACCACTGTTACCAGACATGGAGGTGAAACCACCTGTTTGTTACCAGACATGGAGGTGAAACCACCTGTTTGTTACCAGACATGGAGGTGGAACCACCTGTTTGTTACCAGACATGGAGGTGGAACCACCTGTTTGTTACCAGACATGGAGGTGGAACCACCTGTTTGTTACCAGACATGGAGGTGGAACCACCTGTTTGTTACCAGACATGGAGGTGGAACCACCTGTTTGTTGTCCAGAATAGGACCCGTGGTGGAGGGCAGCTAATGGGGCGCAGTGCTGGAGGACCTGCTGGGAAGGACATCCCTCGTGGGGTAAAGACACCCGTCTCTGAGGTGATTATCACACTCACCTCAATGCACTATAGAGTACTTCTACTGCTAAACGAGCCACTTAACCTCTCCTACAGCTGTCTCTTTAGCCATCCTTTTGACCAAAATCATTTTGAGAACAGTCTGTGGGTTTATATCTGTCCTTTCTCTTCTAGATGTGAAGGCTGCAGAGGACCCACCAGGATCCCCTTGGAGGACAACGATTGGACTACGTAAGGGCTTTGGAACCAGTAGTGCACTCTTGAATTCACACTTTCAGATTCCTGAGTAACAAATAACTGAAGACGCTTGGTCCTACACAATGATTTCCAGAGTATCTATGTTGGGACAGGTTTCAAATAGGAAAATACATCTCTATTCATCTTTTACACTCCAGCACTACAGTTCAGAAAGACTTCCAACTTCACCGGACCAGGAACCCTGAGACCTGAAGGAGGAGCCATGCATCTGGAGGACCACCATGAGGCTACCTGCCAAGTACTACTCGTAAGGTGGCATAAACTGTGTAGTTTACTCCCAGACATTCCAGCAAACTGCCACTGATGCAGACCGCCCATGCCAGTGCTGTTACTAGACCATCAAACTACCACTGATACAGACCGCTCATACCAGTGCTGTGTGTTAGCAGACCATCAGACCACTGCTATTACCTGCTGCTGATGCATGTTACCAGAGCAGAAGAACTACCACTGTGATGGTTGCCAGACATTGAGGCCAAACTACCGCTGTTTGTTACGCCCAGACTTCCACGAGGAGGGGGCTGACGGCTAGAGGACCTCCTTACTGGTGGGGCGAGTGACACCCAACTCTACAGGGATGACCACGGAGGAGAGAGAGCTGAAGCTGTGCATCCTGAAGGGGAATCTGCTACTGATGGTACTGATACTGTGCAGGATGGGGCGTTGGGCTCTCCATTAGATGGTACTGGGTTCCAGGCCCATGTCAGAATACATGTAATTACATGCATCAGAATGCATGTCCTTACAAGTCTCTTTGGATGAGGGGGGCTACTAAATAACTGAATGTTGTCTCATTTTGAATAGTGACAGTGATCCATGTCATCTATTTTTGCAAGGAGCGGTTGGAGTGCTGTGTTCAGTCTGGGAAGGACACACCTGAGCTGTTTCACCCTGAGCTGTTCCACACCTGCATCTCCAAACAGCTGAAGCCCTTCAGGTCAGTAGTCCTCTGCTGAAGATTACATGAGCTAGGATATTGGGTTAATTAACTACAGTTGAAATAACCTGTTTAACGTGACACTGCATTTGTTCTCTGGCGACATTTCAGTGACCAACGAAGGGTGCCTCATCACTGCTCATCATCGCTGGCCTGTGGATTCATCTCCTACACTCACACAACGTGACTTTGTCACCATCTGTTGCACGTTAGCATGCTAACGTGTTCCACCAAGGGTTCCTTCCTCCCACAGTGGGAGTGTTCCTTGTCCTTCCAGGAGTTAGGGTTCAGTGTTAGGGACAGAGTTAGGGAGAGATGGTTGAGTCCTGGCTGGTTTACGATGAACTGCTCTAACGCTTTGCCAAAATGTCTCAATATGCAAACACTCACATACACATAAAATGTATAATGTGTTTATAAAATAAAATCAGATATAATTCTGCCTGTTTGTGTGGGTTTTTATTACCATTTAACAATTTTGTCTAACAGCAACCTCCCCACTGCGCTCACCTTAACCTCCCCTCTACCCTCACCTTAACCTTCCCTCTACCCTCACCTTAACCTACTCTCACCTTAACCTCCCCTCTACCCTCACCTTAACCTCCCCTCTACCCACACCTTAACCTCCCCTCTACCCTCACCTTAACCTCCCCTCTACCTTAACCTCCCCTCTACCCACACCTTAACCTCCCCTCCACCCTCACCTTAACCTCTCTGCCCTCACCTTCACCTCCCCTCTACCTTAACCTCCCCTCTACCAACACCTTAACCTCCCCTCTACCCTCACCTTAACCTACCCTCACCTTAACCTCCCCTCTACCCTCACCTTAACCTCCCCTCTGCCCTCACCTTAACCTACCCTCACCTCTACCTTAACCTCCCTCTACACTAACCTTCAGATCCCCTTTATCTCATCTTAACCCCTCACCTTAACCTCCCCTCTACCCTCACCTTAACCTCCACTCTACCTTACCTCCCCTCTACCCACACCTTAACCTCCCCTCTACCTTAACCTCCCCTCTACCATCACCTTAACCTTCTCTCTACCTTAACCTCCCCTCTACCCACACCTTAAACTCCCCTCTACTCTCACCTTAACCTCTCCTCTACCCTCGCCTTAACCTCCACTCTACCTTACCTCCCCTCTACCCACACCTTAACCTCCCCTCTACCCACACCTTAAACTCCCCTCTACTCTCACCTTAACCTCCCCTCTACCTTAACCTCCCCTCTACCCACACTTTAACCTCCCCTCCACCTTAAACTCCCCTCTACCCTCACCTTACTAGAGAGAGGGGGATTGTCTCCCGCCGGAGCCCCGCTGCCCGCTGCCGAGGTACCACCGCCTGGGAAGCGGGCCTACGGCGGGAGACAATCGCGGGCAACAATCCCTTTCTCCTCCATGTAGCGGTTCATGCACTTGAGGTAGTCAAAGCCAAGGTTCCTTTCCCCCAATTCCTTCTCAACCAAGGCTGAGACAACCCCTACTACGAGTCTCATTGTGGGAATACCAGAGAAGTCAGAGAACCGACGTGTTACGCGCCATAACACCAACAGCCGAACGGTTATCCAAATAACAAAGAAGTACAACACGTGCGTTACAGTGTTTGTAATCACACACACATACACACACACATGTGGTCTGGGCGGGCAAGGCGGAGAAAGGGGAGGTAACGTGGCCCCTTATGACGACATATGGGGCCACATTCAAAATCGGAGCGTCTGAACTTTCATTTTTTTAAAGGCGGAGCAGAATACCTAGTGCTCGTTTCACACCATACGCCATTTCTAGCTACTGGGGGACCATACACAGGCTATATTAACGTTAGAAAACCTCATCAAGTGAAATGTTCATGCCATCTCTTAGTGGGTTATATTCACACATTTACAATACAATATTAACATTCTGTTTTATGTGCAAATAGCAATGAAAATGAAGAGTGAATGAATAAATATAGTATAGCTTGTTTATTTTAAATAGTCCTTTGTCAGGGGATCAGAGGGAGGAGTTATTTTAACGGCCACAGGCAGGAAGGACTTCCTGTGGCGTTCAGCGGCGCAGGGTCGCCCGCCACTTCCACAGCATCCTCCTGTCAAATATAAAAAAAACAGACAGAGCCGCAGAGATAGAGGAACGTTGACGTGACTCTAGAGAAGGGTACTGAGTAGAATAGAATTTAATCGAATGCAATAGAGTTGAGTAGAGTAGCCCTTTGAGGCTGTCACTGTGATTAAGGAGACATAGACAGAGACATTCCAAAGGGAATAGACTTCCGTAAGCATCTCTAGACGAAATAAACAACTGGGCCCAAGCCGAGCAGTGCCTACCTGGCAGCTCCAGGATCTGGGTGAGGGGCTGACACTCGTAGTGAGCGGAGGACACCGAGCACTCCGCCCAGGGACCCTTGATTTTGCTCTCTTCGGACTTCTTGCAGGCGTTCATGCCGTATTTACACATGATGACCCAGTTGTTGGTGGAGGTGGCGACCAGGATGCACAGCCACCCGAGGCAGCCCATAAGGAAGCCGCCAACTTGCGGACAGGCCATGGATTATAGATGATGGTAAATACACGACGCGAGAACAAAACAAACGAGACTCGCAAATCCTAACCTCGAAAAAGGGGAGAAAAAATGTAATCATTGATGTAAAAAATGATATAAAAAATGTTTACAGGACAATCCAATCCAGTACTGTGTGATCGCGTGTCCAGTTGACAGAATAATTATCTAGTTACAGATTCGTTGTGACTTTGTCACGGATGATGTCTGCATTCCACCGGCCCAGTGCTTTTATATCAGGGACTTGGGTGATGAAAAAAAATACTTTGGTGAAACGTCAGCCAATCAGAGACTTGGGAATAACTATCCAAAAGAAGAAGGACGTCGCTCTATCAATCTCTCTGGAAAGTGGTCTGCGCTTACCCTGCCTCGGGCCCGATCATTCTCAACCTTTTAGAGCAGTTTGTGGGAGACGAAGGAATCGAAGGAGATCTGGCTCCATCTAGTGGTCATGACGGGTGTCGTCAGTGAAATATAAAGTATGAAAACAGTAAATGTTGACACATGTACCCTACATGCCCACTGCACCGTCAACGGACCTGGGAAGGCGTGGCTGACGGATGGGGGAGTAGTCTTTGCAGAGGCATCCGTCAGCCAATCAAATCGCTTCGCGCTCCATTTTTTAAATTAACTTCTCCGCCGCTCTACCGCTTTCCAGTATCGAGCCCGAGTCGCGTCACAGTGCTTAAATTTGCATACGCGATCTGATTGGATGACGGATCCGTCGCTGCCGGAAAAAGTTGAACATTTTTCAACTTTCTGGACGGTGTTTCGAACGAGCCCCACTGAACGGACGGATCCACACAATGCATTGCGCGTCCGTCCCCATTCAAAGTCAATGGGCAACGGACAACTGACGGAGGTAGTGGGCACGGGGCTAAGGCCCTCTACCCCCTCCGCCCCGGGGGGGGAGAGAGAAGCTGAGTTATATGTCATTACTTTAAAAAGCTCATATGTTTTTGATTCTTTATATAGTGTTGTGTCTGTTTTTACTACTGTCCTGTACTTTCAATTATGAAGACGCCTTTTACATGTGAGGGCGTTGTTTTCGTATTCATAATTTACCCAAAGGCGACTGCGGTCAGCAACCCACTGTTCACCGGGCGGCCACACGGGGGCGCTGCTGTCCTGCTGATCTCCTCAGCACCACGACCCTGTCACAACAGTAGACCAGAACACATGGATTCACCCTATATGTCCACCGACATACTCTATATTTCCATGTATATAAACAGTGTACTATGTATATATTTTATATTCTTATTTTGTGTGTGAGTGAGTGAGTGTGTGTGCGTTTGTGTTTAATCTGGTTTACACTGAGGTCTACCCGGCCTCTCCGGAGGCTCTTCTGCCCGTTCGGTTGCTTCTCTTATTTCCACTTCAACTGTTGTTGTCCACCTGGTAACTAATGACGCCACCAGAAACCCATCAATGGAAATAGGCTATTTATTTCAGGTACCTTATTTTTGCACCAAAAAGATTTGAAAACCATGAAAGTTTAAAATCCAAAAGATTTTTTTTTCTCTCTCTCGCCCCCCCCCCCTCTCTCTCTCACCCCCTCTCGCTCTCTCTCTCTCTCTCTCTCTCTCTCTCTCTCTCTCTCTCTCTCTCTCTCTCTCTCTCTCTCTCCCCTCTCCCCCCTCTCTCTCTCCTTCCCCCTCTCTCTCTCTCTCTCCCCCCCCCCCTCTCTTTCTCCAGAGCGTCCGCGGGTGTCTCTGCTCCAGAGGAGCCCCTCCTCCCCAGTGGTGTGCCATGCTACAGGCTTCTTCCCTAACAGGGTGGTGGTGTTTTGGAGGAGACGGCCAGGAGCTCCATGAGCAGGTGGACCCCGGGGAGGTCCTCCCCAACCACGACGGGACCTTCCAGGTCAGCGTGGACCTGTACCTCACGGCCGTCCCACAGGAGGACTGGGGGAGGTACGAGTGTGTGGTCCAGCTGAGAGGCATCGAGGACATCTCCACCCCCCTGGACCCCGCCCTCATCAGGACCAACGGGGGTAAGACTGGTGTTGGAGGGGATGCAGGTGGGGAACACATGTCTCACCACCTCCACCTGACCTCATCACAACCACTGCCAGGTGTACCTGGACCCTGCTGAAGCTACTGAGTAAACACACAGCTCTCAGGAGTAGCTCACTGTAGCAAAACAGGGTGGATTGTGGGTAAATGAGTTCTATGAATAGGGCTAGGCTCAGATCAGTCCCCGAGTGACCCTGAGCTCCAGAACCGATTTCAGAGGAATAGTAACACTGACGTAGTGTTAGTCGTGTGTGTAGCATCACGTGACCGTAGACATGTGGTTCAATGATGGAGGGATGGACGGGGGAGGGTCTCTGTCCAACATCTATTATTACACAACTGATTTTATGTTCTTGATTTACCTTCAAGGCAAGAGTCACCTCCTTGTTTTCATCCTCGTTGGTGTCGCTGTTGCTGCTGCTGTTGGAGTCTTTGTGTACCAGAAGAGGAACCGTGAGTGAATCAAACTCTCCAGGAGGACAAACACCTGATCTCCACCTGCTCTTACTTCCTGTCCCCTTCCTAAAATCTGATTGGTTGTCTTTTAGATCTAGATACATCTATCTCACTGGGCTATACAGCTCTATAGATCTAGATACATCTATCTCACTGGACTATACAGCTCTATAGATCTAGATACATCTATCTCACTGGATTATACAGCTCTATAGATCTAGATAGATCTATCTCACTGGGCTATACAGCTCTATAGATCTAGATACATCTATCTCACTGGACTATACAGCTCTATAGATCTAGATACATCTCACTCACTGGACTATACAGCTCTATAGATCTAGACACATCCATCTCACTGGACTATACAGCTCTATAGATCTAGATACATCAATCTCACTGGGCTATACAGCTCTATAGATCTAGATACATCTATCTCACTGGGCTATACAGCTCTATAGATCTAGATACATCTATCTAACTGGACTATACAGCTCTTTAGATCTAGATACATCTCACTCACTGGACTATACAGCTCTATAGATCTAGATAGATCTATCTCACTGGGCTATACAGCTCTATAGATCTAGATACATCTATCTCACTGGACTATACAGCTCTATAGATCTAGATACATCTATCTCACTGGACTATACAGCTGATTGGTTGTCTTTGAGATCTAGATACATCTATCTCACTGGGCTATACAGCTCTATAGATCTAGATACATCTATCTCACTGGACTATACAGCTCTATAGATCTAGATACATCTATCTCACTGGACTATACAGCTCTATAGATCTAGATACATCTCACTCACTGGACTATACAGCACTATAGATCTAGATACATCTATCTCACTGGACTATACAGCTCTATAGATCTAGATACATCTATCTCACTGGATTATACAGCTCTATAGATCTAGATACATCTATCTCACTGGGCTATACAGCTCTATAGATCTAGATACATCTATCTAACTGGACTATACAGCTCTTTAGATCTAGATACATCTCACTCACTGGACTATACAGCTCTATAGATCTAGATACATCTATCTCACTGGACTATACAGCTCTATAGATCTAGATACATCTCACTCACTGGACTATACAGCTCTATAGATCTAGATACATCTATCTCACTGGACTATACAGCTCTATAGATCTAGATACATCTATCTCACTGGACTATACAGCTCTATAGATCTAGATACATCTATCTCACTGGACTATACAGCTCTATACATCTATCTTACTGGATTATACAGCTCTATAGATCTAGATACATCTATCTCACTGGACTATACAGCTCTATAGATCTAAATACATCTAGCTCATGACCTCACCTCCTCCCGTTCTGCTTCATCCCAGGTTCTTCTGACAGCTGCTCTGAGAACACTGAGGGGCAGAATCCGGCTCCTGAGGCCAAACCTCTGACCACAGTCAGTACTTTACCACTTTACAATACTTATTCAGAGTCATATGTTAAAAGTTATATATTATCAGCAGCCTTCTTTATCACAGTCATAGATTAATAGTCATATTTTAACAGTAATTCATCACAGTCATGGAATAACAGTACACCATCACAGTAATATGTTAACAGAACTTCATTACAGTAATAGATTAACATTAACAGTAACAGTACATCATCACAGTAATATGTTAACATTACATCATCACAGTGATAATGAGTTTATTGTTTAATGCTGACTTGTGGTTCCCTGCTGTTTAGGGTCAAAGTTAAATCATGAAGAGGCATCTCACGTTCAGCTTCCTAAACCAGGATGGAGTGGATCGCTGTTCTTTTATAATCCTTACAAACTGGCTTGGGACTTCAGCTAACTGCAGATGCTACAAGAGTCGTCTTGGCCAGATCCGCAGTGATATGCAAATTTGAAGCGTTTGTGAGCGACAACAACACCACAAA
Source organism: Melanogrammus aeglefinus (assembly GCA_900291075.1). NCBI lineage: Eukaryota > Metazoa > Chordata > Actinopteri > Gadiformes > Gadidae > Melanogrammus > Melanogrammus aeglefinus. The sequence goes on along the minus strand of OLKM01003147.1, from coordinate 16,357 downwards.
ATAAGATCTCATAAAGACGCCCCATTGTAACATGAGCCGCTATGACTCAGAGGAGATAACCCCTCCCACTCTATGACTCAGAGGAGATAACCCCTCCCACTCTATGACTCAGAGGAGATAACCCCTCCCACTTCATGACTCAGAGGAGATAACCCCTCCCACTTTATGACTCAGAGGAGATAACCCCTCCTACTGTCACTAGGGATGGGGATTGAACCCGGTTCTATCAAGGACCCGGTTCCGTCGAAACATGAGTAATACTGTATTACTCATGTTTCTGTATTACAAATACAGTTGTATAATGCTCTAATCATTTTAGTATATATAATTAAAACTACTGATGTCAATATTTATTAGGAATTGCACATTTAATTAAAAATACAATTATTTATTTCCTAAATATTTTCCTCATCACTAAAAATGTGTCGTATTGATAGTGGTATCGATAAAGACTCGGATCGTTAAGGAGTGTCAAAATGGTATCGATATCAATAAATACTAATGATCCCCATCCCGAACTGTCACTCTGCTTCCACAGACCGTGACTGACCTCTAGTGGAGGAGATGAGAGCAGGGGAAGACGGGGTCCAGGGCCGGGGGAGGGGGGGGGGGGTGGCAGTCGACGACGGCCGGACTGCCACCATAGCTTCGGCGGCAGTCTGGCAGCTCCGGCGGGGGTAGCTTTGGTGGCAGTCCGGCAGAGAAAGGGATTGTACTCCCGGAGCTGAGCTGCCGCCGAGGTCCCCCCGCCGGAGCTGCTCGTCCGCTGGTCCGCTGGTCCACAAAACCTTAGCGATGCTCTGATTGGAGGGGAGTGGGGAAGTGGAAGGTAGTATTCAACTGTGGCCCCTTCCTACGTAGGTGGGGGCACCGAAACTGACTCGCTCGTTTGGTAGCTGTAGGTGGGGTACTTTCAGTAATCCATATCTCACTCAAAAAACCATGTACAAACTTTTTCAAAGTTTGTATGTGTGTTGGAGCACCAAAACAACACCCCAAATCCCACGAAAAGTGTTTTCATAATATGTCCCCTTTAAGCTTTCCGAAATTGACATGACGACTCATGACGGTTGATCTTCATCACCTTGTTCGCCTCCTTGGACGCTGCGAGACAGGCGCTTACGTTAGCGTGCCACGGGCCACTGGGGGTTAGCGTGCCACGGGGGGGCTAGCACGCCGCGGTGGTGATAAGCGGGCCGCTGGGGGTTAGCACCCTGCTCGTGGTTAGCGCCCTGCTGGGGGTTAGCGTGCCGCTGGGGGTTAGCACGCCGCGGGAGTTAGCGCGCCACTGGGGGTTAGCGTGCTGCTGGGGGCTAGCGGGGCACGGGTCGCTGGGGGTAAGTGTGCCACTGGGGATTAGCTTGCAGCTGGGAGTTAGCGCCCTGCTGGGGGTTAGCGTGCCGCTGGGGGTTAGCACCCTGCTCGTGGTTAGCGCCCTGCTGGGGGTTAGCGTACCACTGGGGGTTAACGCACTGTGGGCCGTCGGGAGTTAGCGCGCTAGGGGTTGGCTTGGCGGATCTTGAAGGCCAGCGTGGTGGTCCCGTGGTTCAGCTCGATGCCCCCCGGGGCACCTGCCGCACCGCGCCAGGAAGCCCCCGGCCTGGGGGGGGGAAGAGGACCTCTGTAGACTGAAGAGGATCTCTGTAGACTGTAGAGGATCTCTTTAGATCAGGGGTCAGCGACCCTGCGGGCCACCACTGGCACGGGGCAGCATAATCATTGGCACACTTAAAAAAAAAAAAAATAAAATATTTAATTTTTTATTTTTTGCCCTTTATTCTGTTTTGGGCATTTCCTCCCAGTGCAAATATTTTGAAATTAGTTACAGAAAGCAGTGTTCTGAAATGGGATCAATTAATAATTTTTAAACCTATGTTGTTAGTAATAGAGAAGAAAATATTTAAAATATTGTTGCCTGTGTGGGCATTACCTTCACATGGATGGTTCCAACTAGTGGCGGTTCTATGACCAGTTACGCCTGCGCTCCTCCAAGTGGTGGTGGGTTGTCATGACCCTACGGACTTCAGTTGGGGTCTCATTCCGTCTGTGCACGGCACCTTCTCAACGAGCAGGTGTGTGCCTGCAGCCAGAGGGGGCGCCACAGTGCCGGCCCTGAGTAATTTGGTGCCCTAGGCAAGATTTTAGCTGGCGCCCCCTTGCATCGCGCATCGTCAATTTCACAATCAACTTTCATCCAATCACATAGAAACTGAATGTGTGTATTCAAGATTTTATTTCTTTGAGTAAAGCTAAGGTATGAAATATTAACAGTAATACACATTAACTGCACTTTAACACTGATGTAAACTTTGACAAACATAAACTGTGACACATAAAACCAAATGCTTACAACCACCCTAATACAAAGGGGATGGACAACTAAAAGCATTTTAACTGACATACAAGCAGGAAAGACACCTGTAAAATAACACCTGAACAGGCCTAACGTTAAGTTTCCAAACGTCCCTGATGAATTGAAGGTGGAGTAACATTAACACACGTCGACTCAAGCTATTTATTGATTATTAAACAATGTTGCTATCGTCCGAAGTAAGCTAGCAAGCTAACACTCTGCTCCAACAACGGTAATTACGATGCATTAAACTATTAATTTCATGCACTTCATCACATTGACATTACTGTACCTCTATCTTTTTCACGTTTTTCCTCCTCTTCTTTCCTTCTTTTCCTTCCTTGGGTGCCGGATGGCTTCAGTCTTTTGGACATAATTCCGATACAGTGTCATTAATCTTTTTCTTCGTCTCGGGGTCACGGTCCGGTCAGAATCAGGCAGCTGGCCTCTTGACCCCGCCCCCCTCACAGAGGGCAGGTACAGAGCAACGAGCCAGGCAGGCACCCAGAAAAAAGGCTTCTCCATTATTTAAAGGGGACATATTATGAAAACAGCACTTTTCCTGGGATTTGGGGTGTTGTTGTGGGTAGATGGTGCTCCCAAACGCATACAAACTCTGAAATAAGTCTGTACATGATATTTTGAGTGAGATACGCATTTCTGGAAGCAGCCCGCCTCCAGCTACCAAACGAGCGAGTCAGTTTCGGCGCCCCCTCCTACGTAGGAAGGGGACACATTTAAATATCACCTCCCACCACTCCCCTCCAATCAGAGCATCGCTAAGATTGTGTGGACCAGCGGACGAGCAGCTCCGGCGGGGGGAACTCGGCGCTAGCCCTGCAGCTAAGCTCCGGGAGTACAATCCCTTTCTCTGGCGCCGAGCTCACCCCGCCGGAGCTGACGCCGAAGGGAAGTCGGGAGGAGGAGACACATGGAGTAGAAAGGGATTGTACTCCCGGAGCTGAGCTGCCGGACTGCCGCCGAGCTACCCCAGCCGGAGCTGCTTGTCCACTGGAGCTGCCACCTAGCTTCGGCGCCAGTTCAGCTCCCGGAGTACACCGCTGGAGCTGCCGGACTGCGGCCGGCAGCTCCAGCGCGGGGGAGCTCGGAGGCAGTCCGGCAGCTCAGCTCACGGAGTACAATCCTTTTCTTCTCCATGTCGTGGTTCATGGACTTCAGAGAGTCAAAGTTCCTTCCCTCCAATTCTTCTCAACCATGGCCGAGGTATCCCCCACTACGAGTCTTTACTTGTGGAACAGACGTCAGATACAGTCTTTATTATTCATAATATCATCCGTAGGCGCACATAGCTTTTGGCCGTGATATTAGATAGATGATATAAGTACCAGTATATAATATTATTATTATTGTTATATTATATAATATAGATAGGTCTATAGAGCTCCAGGAGTCAGCAAACGGCAACAACCCCTTCTCCTCCATGCTGTGGTTCAGTCTGACAGCTCATTGGTCAATGGGCAGCAGCTCATTTGCATCAACGCTACAGACACCAGAGACACGCATACGCATTCTGAAGGGACTGAGACAGAGGGGGACAGCGGTAGACAATGTGTTTTTTTCCTAAAAGCTATTTCCAGCAAACGGCTTCAAAATACTACGTTTACTTGTTGGGAAAACACCATAATATGTCTCCTTTAACTTTTCCAACTGTGTTGGAAAATAAAAAACACAAGGGGGCGACAAAGTCCAACATTGTTTTCCCGTTCCACAGTTTGCTGTGCGGGGGGTCGTACTGATGAGCATCCATTTCCTTGCGGGGGTTTGACCGTGCATCCCTATCAGAGTGTCACAGTGTCAGCACGCGCGCACGCACGCACGCGCGCACGCACGCACGCACGCGCGTGTCTGTGTGTGTGCATATGTGTTTATGTGTGTATATGTTTGCGTGTGAGTTTGCACGGGTGAGTGTCTGTGTGTGCGTGTGCGTGTGTGTGTGTTTGTGTGTGGTGGGTATGTGTGTGATAAAGAGAGAGTGTCAGCTTTGATGAAGCCAGAGCCAGGTGTAAACAAACTACAGTTGATCATCTGGTTAAATGGGATGAGCAGTCAGCCCTGTGCCCAGGCAATGCTCCATCCCTCCTCCTCTCTCTGGGTCTTCCTCACACTCTCTCTCTCTCTCTCACTCCCTCTCTCTCTCTCTACTCCCTCTCTCTCCTCTCTCTCTCTCTCTCTCTCTCTTCTCTATCTTCTCTCTCTCTCTCCTCTCTCTCTCTCGCTCTCGCTCTCGCTCTCTCTCTCTCTCTCTCCCTGTCAGTCTCTTTGACGTATTTCTGCGTGTCTGTCTGCCACCTTCCTGACTGTCTGTCTATTGGTTTGAATGTGTATCTGTCTGTCTCTCTGACTGCCTGACTGCCTCCCTTTCTGCCTGTCTGTCTGCATGTCTTGTCAGTCCATGTGTCTGTCTGTGTGCTTGTCTGTCTACTCATCTGGACCAGTGCCCTCTCCATGTGTCAGACAGACGACTCCAGTAGAGAGATAACCCTACTGTCTCACTGTATGAACACATTCAAGAGGATCTCATGGTATTTTACACCACTGTATTTTTTGGTCTTTTATTTCCTGCTGTTATTACTCTATTTACAAGGATGCCGTGTCTTGTTTTATCGATGTGCTTTGGTAAAGTAAATGTACGTTTCCCGTGCCAATAAAGCCCAATAAATCTGGCATCCGGAGAGGAAGAATAGTGGAGGAGGAGGAGGAGGAGGAGAGAGGGAGACAAGAGGTTGTAGACTAAGAGAGGAGAGAGTACAAGAGAGAGAGAAAAGGGAGGTGGGAGAGAGAGAGAGAGAGGGAGAGAGAGAGAGAGAGAGAAGAGAGGGCGAAGGTACAAGAGAGAGAGAGAGAAGGTACAAGAGAGAGAGGGAAGTGGGAGAGGAGCGAGAGACAGAGTGGAAGGATATGAGAGAGAGTGAGAGAAGAGGGGGAATTGAAAGTGGGGGAGAGACAGATAGGGGGAGAGGGAGAGGGAGTGAGAGAGAGAGAGTGAGAGAGAGAGGGAGAGAGGGAGAGAGGGAGAGAGAGAGAGGGGGAGAGGGAGAAGGGAGTGAGAGAGAGAGAGTGGAGAGAGAGAGGGAGAGAGGGAGAGGGGGGGACTCCAGGGCAGTTTGCTCCGGTAGGAGCGGCCGGCTGTAGGGAATGGGAACATTATGCTAATGAGTCCAGATCAGAGTGACGGTCGCTGACAGAGAGAGAGGCATGCTGGGATTTGTCGGTCAGGAGGGGGGTTGGTGGGGTGTTGTGGGGGGAGGAGGTGGGGGGGGGGGGGGGGGTGAGACGGTGGAATTCAAGACAAAACAGGATGGAGGGGGGTGCTGGAGGAAGAGAGAGATCCTCTCTCTCTCTCTTCTCCTCTCTCCTCTCTCTCTCTTCTCCTCTTCTCTCATCTCCTCTCTCTCTCTCTCTCACTGTCTCTCTCTCTCTCTCTCTCTCTCTCTCTCCTCTCTCTCTCTCTCCCTCTCTCTCTCTCATCTATCGTCTCTTCTCTCTCTCTCTCTCTCTCTCTCTCTCTCTCTCTCTCTCTCTCTCTCTCTCTCTCTCTCTCTCTCTCTCTCTCTCTCTCTCTCTCTCTCTCTCTCTCTCTCTCTCTCTCTCTCTCTCTCTCTCTCTCTCTCTCTCTCTCTCTCTCTCTCTCTCTCTCTCTCTCTCTCTCTCTCTCTCTCTGTCTCTCTCTCTCTCCCTCTTTGGAGGAGGAGGAGGAGGAGGGGCTCCTATGAGCTGTCCATCAGCCGAGGAGGAGGAAGAGGAGGAGGAAGAGGGGCTGGGAGGGAACGCTGATTACAATCCGGCCGCGAGCCGCCATGACAGGTGGTGGGAGACCTGGAAGGAGGGGAGGGGGGAGGGTGGAAGGAGGGAGGAAGGGAGGGAGGAGGGAGAGAGGGAGAGGGGAGAGGGAAGAATGGAGGGATGAGGGAGAGGGAGGGGGGAAGGGAAGGGGGAGGGAGGGGGAAGGAGTGAAGGAGGGAGGTAGGGAGGAGGGAAGGAAGGAAGGAAGGAGGGAGGGAGGTGGAAGGGAGGTGGAGGGAAGGAGGTGGAGGAGGTTGAGAGGAGGTGAAGGGAGGGAGGGAGGGAGGGAGAGGAGGGAGGAGGGAGGAAGGGAGGAGGGGGAGGCCGGGTGACCTTTAGCCAGGGTTGTGGGCGGTGTTGATGGAGCAGGCGGTGTACTCGGCGGCCCCGGGCCCCCTCAGGCGCCCATTTGTGCGGAGTCATGGCGGGGGTCATGTTGTCGAGTCACGCTGGAGAATCACAAAACACGGAGCAGGGGGGCGGAGCGGGCTCACGGGGTCGCGAAACAGCTACAATACTTTGTTAACAAAATAACAACAAAACTACAACAACAACAACTACAAAAAAGACAATATTCTTGATGCATGTGGGAGAAAAAGGGGGCACAATGTAAAAGGGGGGGTACTGAATAACCTTACACTCACAGCCCTCACTGCGGCTGTGAGGCTCAGACCCCAGGAAACCCCTCATTACTGATACGTAATATTAATTTGATCAGATCCTATCTCCTGTCGTCACGTTTGACCTTCAAACACACGTGACTGGTGAAGTTTGTGTCGCTTGAACCCAGATCCAGTTTGCTCTGAGTTTACCGCCTGCTTCTGTCTGTTGCATCACTTCCGATGGCTTCCTGCTGTCTCTCTCCTTAAATATGAACTCACCGCGATCTCTCTCCCTCTCCCTCCCCTCTCTCTCTCCCTCTCCCTCCCTCTCTCTCTCTCCTCCTCTCTCTCCTCTCTCTCTCTCTCTCCTCTCTCTCTCTCTCTCTCTCTCTCTCCCTCTCTCTCTCTCTCTCTCTCTCTCTCCCTCTCTCTCTCCCTCTCCCTCCCTCTCTCTCTCCCTCTCTCCTCCCTCTCTCTCTCCCTCTCTCTTTCTCCCTCCTTTGCCTCACTCTCCGCCTCGTGTGTGAACCAGAGGTTTGCAGTGAAAGGTGTTCCCCCCTCTCTGAGTGTGCTGCCACTTTCTCTGCCGTTTGTTTTTATGAAGCATCATCTAAGAGCGTAGTTTGACTGACATCTTTTTCAACAAAATGTTGTAATTATGAGAACTCATTAAGCACCAATGTACAATTCTCCCCTGCCTATGATTGCATAAATATAGACTTTTCTAAAGAGCAAGAAAAATCCCCGCTATAATTTGGATTGTGCGGATGTAGACAGTGGTCCAGGATTTGATTCTAATTGTGTTCGGGCACAGTTCTCTAATTATTGCTCAGATTGATTATAACAATGAAAAAATAAATCAAACTTCAAAAAACACATTTATTTACTCTTAACTTAACATTCTAAAGCATACAATTATGAATAAAAAAACGACCAGGAAGAGAACGAGGGCTCATGCTACAACGATGTATTTAGTCATATAGAGAAATATATTGTTTGTTATACAACAGGTAGTTCCGACCGGTCCCAACCGAGCAATTTGATTGGACAAGAGACGTTCCACGAGTGCTGATGTACAGTATAACAGCACTGCGACTTTTTACAGACATAATCACTCCGCTGTACGGGCGTTCGTATACTATTTGTATACGTGTTGCCTGGCAACAGCCTTGTCTCCCTTCAGTTGCGGAACTATTTGTGTTGGCGGAGCCGAATAAATGATTACTAAACAAACAAATCATAATCTCTTGTTTCTTATTACTGTTAACTAATAAAATGTGCTCGCAGCACTGTTGTATAAAAGCAATATCCCACTGGAGGTCGTGCTGTTGTACTGTACATCAGCACGGCTGTGATTATCTACGACCGAATCACAGCCGTGCTGATATACAGGACAACAGCACTCCCTCTCGTGTGATATTGCTTTAATAACAGAACAATCCTTGTTGCTGAAGATCATTACTCTCCGAAAAAACTGGGCCTCCCCCCTGAATAGCTTCTTCTTTTTCGGGGTTTTTCATGGAAGATCACAAATGGAACAAAACAATGTCAAAAGATCAAAACGATCCCAGGCGTAAGCCAAGCTAAATAAACGCTTTAATAATAATATCCTGAAGACTTTAAACTTCCGCTCAGCGTTGACCTCTGACAGGGGTAAACACAGTGTGTAGATTCCACGGTCCCAGACTCACAGGCGTCCCATGTGTAAGCAGGAAGACGTTCTGCTCCAGCTGGCGTACCGTCAGCGCACACAACGGCACGAGGAAGATGGATGGTTCACATGCTAACTGCGGGCGTGTCAGGGAGGCTCTTGTTCTTTCTCTGAGCGAATAGTAAGTGACAGGATGGACGGCCCGGCGACGGAGGGAAAAGGACCTGGTGCTCGACGTGTTTGTCCAGCGATGGCTCGCTGCCGAGCTAGCCATCGCTCAGAGCTTACGCTGTTAACCATGTGGGTAAATTAATCACAACAAACGCTGTGCCGCGTTAAACTCAATGTATTACCAGGGGCTGGGCTAACGACACAGCGCTCAGAGCACAGGACGGAGATGCACGCACGCACACACCAAGCGCATGCACACACGCACGCACACACACGCACGCACGCACACACACACGCACACACACATGCGTACACACACACATGCAGTACATATACACACACAAACCTGCGCATACACACAAAAGCATACACACAAAAAAACACACACACACGCGCACGCACACAGCAACAGCCTAACCTTTGACCTTTGGGAGGAGATGGGAAATGCATGGTCAGGACTCAGTGAGTGCAGTGCGCTTCATGGAGGAGGGAGAGAGTTAGAGAGGGAGGGCTGAAAAGGGGGGAAGAGAGAGAGGGAGAGACCAGAGAAACAGGCTGACTGAACGATAGATTATAGACCAGAGAGGAAAGGCGATGGAGGTGAGGTAGAGAAAGAGGCTATGGGAGAGGGGAGACGGACTGATGAATGGTATGTTGTGGCTCTCCAGACCCAGAGTGTCAACACAGGCGACAGTGTGGTCGTATTTCACATGGATCACGCTTGGACAGACAGGAGAGCAAATCAAGAGTATTTTAAGAACGGATTAGGAAAGGTGCATTGTGGGCATTTTAACAAACTGAAACTCTCTCTCTCTCTCTCTCTCTCTCTCTCTCTCTCTCTCTCTCTCTCTCTCTCTCTCTCTCTCTCTCTCTCTCTCTCTCTCCCTCTATTTCCTCTCTCTCTCTCTCTCTCTCTCTCTCTCTCTCTCTCTCTCTCTCTCTCCCCCTCTCTCTCCCTCTATTTCCTCTCTCTCTCTCTCCCTCTCCCTCTCTCTCCCTCTTTGCTCTCCTCTCTCTCTCTCTCTCTCTCTCTCTCTCTCTCTCTCTCTCTCTCTCTCTCTCCTTCCCTCTCTCTCTCCCCCTCTCTCCCTCTCTCTCTCCCTCTTTGCTCTCTCTCTCTCTCTCTCTCTCTCTCTCTCTCTCCTCTCTCTCCCTCTCTCCTCTCTCTCTCTCTTTCTCCCTCTCTCCTCTCTCTCTCTCTCTCCCCCTCTCTCTCCCTCTATTTCCTCTCTCTCTCTCTCTCTCTCCCTCTTTGCTCTCTCTCTTCTCTCTCTCTCTCTCTCTCTCTCTCTCTCTTCTCTCATCTCTCTCTCCTTCCTCTTCTCTCCCCTCTCTCCCTCTCTCTCCCTCTTTGCTCTCTCTCTCTCTCTCTCTCTCTCTCTCTCTCTCTCTCTCTCTCTCTCTCTCTCTCTCTCTCTCTCTCTCTCTCTCTCTCTTTCTCCCTCTCTCCTCTCTCTCAACCTGCTTAAATGAGCTTTCTCATCATCCTCTTCTTCGTAATCCCCCCCTCCACTATTCTTCTCCTCCCCCCGTTTCCTCCAGGAATAGAACAATCTATCGGCTTCTTTTCTCTTTACATGCCTCTGCATTATCTAATAAAGGAGATGAGAATATCCGTGTGTGTGTGTGTGTGTGTGTGTGTGTGTGTGTGTGTGTGGTCTGCGGTGTATGTGTTTGTGTTTGTGTGTATGTGTGTGTGTGTTTGTGTGTGTGCATGTTTGTGTGTATGTGATTGGATGTTTGTGTGTGGTCTGTGTA